>CM067507.1:36007435-36049935 GCA_034509495.1 Acestrorhynchus altus
ACACACACACACACACTAGGGGGGTTGAGAGGTTTCCTGCATGCACAGCCGGTTTCAAATCACCCCCAGGATCTCAATAGGATTTCCAGGCTTTAATTTGGCCATAATGCACAGCTATGCTCTGTCATTAATTAAATAAATAATCCACTTAATTTACAGTGCGGTTTTCGTGTGCTGCAGCTTACAGTGCTTAAAAACAAAGCTTGGATAACTTACAGAGCCACTAATCCCTGAGTACAACACGCCCTTAGGCTAAAATCACAGCTTGCAAAGACTGTTTGTAGCTTGTGTTGCTTATTGGATTTTTTCTCTCCACTCGTCTTTTTACAGCAGAAGGCCTCTAGTTCTCAGTCCTGGGTCGATTGGCTGCGCCGCTTGTTTTGGGTATATCTTGAGTTTTCTATGAGTTTTTGGTCAGGGAGCGGTGAAGGTCATTCCAAAAAACTTGAAGGCACCAGAGAGCTCCTTGAATATGGCCACGGTGATCCCACTCACTTCAACAATCAAGAGCAAACCAAACTAATGAGGTTTAAATAAAAGAGTCTCCTCCAAGGTCCTCTGTAATGATGGTCTAATCATTTGCGGATGATGTGCTGCATCTGATTCTAATTTTTGGGGGGTTCTAAGAATTGTTGTATAAATGATGAAGTTCTCTCATATCCAGAAGGAAGGGAGGGACTGCAGTGCTATAAGGACAGAAGATAAAGGTGATCACGATCAATAAATGATTACAAATGTCCTCCTTCTTGGTGCAGCAGGACTCGGAGTCTACATGACTGTCTGGCGTGACACCCTTGCGGTCTTTGGCGACATTGACAGGGTGTTAAGGGCAGTTGTTGTAATGGTCTGCATGCAGTTTTGCATCATGCAGCCATCGGCCAATGGTGCTGGTTCTTACAGGATGACTCGTGGAGAGCATCACTGCTTGATGAACGTCCTAAACCTCTCTGCGCATTTAGGACAGTAGGTTGGTTCTCCCTCTCCGTGGTCTCCCAGATCCTGTTACTGTTGCGTGCCTTCTTCTCTCCACTGCCACCAGCAGCATGCTGCAGTAAAATCCATACAACAGGTATGGAGCACAATATGTCCCTAAGACCATCCTTCTTCCTGGAGACCTACAATGTGACTGCTCTCAGACTCTCCAACTGCTTTCAAACTCTTCTCCAAGGCAGACTTCGCTTGCGAACAATGTTACCAACACAACAGCATGAGTCAGAACGGAAAGCATGTGCAACAGGATGACCTTATAGTCAGTCAGGTGCAGCCATTCGGTCCATGCTTGCTTACAACTCGATGTCACACCCACCCATCCACCAAGTTTCACTCTTGCCGGTTGTGTCTGGGTGCAGGGTAGAGAAGAACTGAACAAGCTGTGAGCTGAGAGCTGTTGTCAGTCGCCATAATGAACCCTGTGGAACACGTGAGTGTGTTTTGGTTTGTGTAGAGAGAAGGTCTTATTGGAAGATCTGCAGTGGGATTTATTAAGAGATGTTTCCAGAGTGAAGGAGGTGGAGTGTGTGTGTGTGTGTGTGTTGAGAGAGATTAAAAAAAAAACCCTCTTAGAAAGTGTGTTTGAGTTTGGGGGGCTTGAGAGGGTTTTATTTTCAGACAGATGTCCGTTTCTAACTCACCGATATCCAGAGCAGATCCATCAGAGAGAGAGCGAGGGGGCTCTCCACTGAGGGCGAGGGAGAGCAGAGCAGGAGAGCAGAGAGGCCTCTGTGGAAATGGAAGTCCAAC
Source organism: Acestrorhynchus altus (assembly GCA_034509495.1). Taxonomy (NCBI): domain Eukaryota; kingdom Metazoa; phylum Chordata; class Actinopteri; order Characiformes; family Acestrorhynchidae; genus Acestrorhynchus; species Acestrorhynchus altus. The sequence goes on from CM067507.1 coordinate 36,009,176, forward strand.
TAAAAGATTGAATTTACTCTGAGAGTGTGATTGCATCTGTCCTTGTTTGTATTCCTGAGTGTCCACCTGCTTCCCCTGCAGACAGACGGACTTTTGGCTGCCAGAGTTCGGAAAGAATTGATAAACGCACTGTGTTAATGACAGCAGTCCCATTCAAACACCGAGATAAACACAGATAATACAAACAAGACTGTGTGTAATAGTATTATATTATTATTATTATTATTATTATTATTATTATTAATACTGTAATTAAAGGGTCAAACAATATCAATTACAATGGTTTCATCTAAATACTTGTATTTAATATAAAGTATTTATCATTCATACAGAAAGAGAATCATATGACACCCTATGACTGTATAGATCATATATTATATACTGTATTTATGACTGTATAGATCATATATTATATACTGTATTTATGACTGTATAGATCATAAATATCATATATACAGTCAGTGCTTCAGCCTCTTTCCAATGACTTCTGTAGATTATTATAGCTTCTTCTTCTTCTTCTTCTTCTTGCTGCTCCCTTTAGGGAGATCATCTGCCTCCATCTCGCCCTATCCCCTCCCTCCTCTACTGTTACACCAACCATCTCCATGTCCACCTTCACTACCTCCATAAACCCTCCCTGAGCTCTTCCTCTTCTCCTTCTGCCCGGCAGCTCCATCTCCAACACTCTTTGTCGGATATATCCACAGTTCCTCCTCAATACATGTCCAAACCATCTCCACCTGGCCTCTGTGGCTTCACCTCCAAACTGCTCCACCTTCACTGTCCCTCTGGTCTGTAGACTATTATATATGACTTAATAAAAAAGCGGAGAGAAAAACACATTGAAAGTTCAGAAGGTGTGTTCAGAGAGCGTGTAAACAGCAGTAGAGATACGGCTGGGATTTTGAAGATGCTGGAGATAGTGGAGGAACACAGTTAGCAGACGATTCTTAAGATCCATGCTGGGTGAGATCCGTGTGGAGTCTTGGAACAGTATTACAGAGAGTTGTAGAGATAACAGATGACGGCAAGTGCACTCCGGCGAGGCAGCGTGCATCAGCACAGCAGTGGAGATTGGGGACGGGACGAGGCCGGGGGCTGAGTGATGGGGACAGTGAAGAGCTAGGTGTTCTGAACGTGCCTGCCTGAACGATGTGATTGATACACTGTGAGTAAGAGGGGAGAGTGTTGGATGGAGGCGTCCAGACCACAGAGGCAGCACCCAAGGGACGTATCAGTCACAGTAACAAATGAGGGCTCCATTATATCCATGAGAACCAGTCAATTTTTAGCCTTGAATATGAATTCAGAGATGACCTTTTGCAGAACAATAAGCAGTGACCCTTTGGGAGTCAGGCTTGAGGGTAGAGCTTAAACCCCATGTCCACTCACTGTCCACTCTATTAGACACTCCTACCGAGTGTCTCCACCTTGTAGATGTAAAGTCAGAGACAGAAGCTCATCTGTTTCTGCACAGTTTGTGTTGGTTGTCCTCTATTCCTTCATCAGTGCTCACAGGACGCTGCCCACAGGACGCTGTCAGATGGATATTGGTTGGTGGACAGTTAGGAAGGTCACTACTGCTTTATCTCATCTACGGGTCCATCGCAGAAACAGATGGACTAGATAGAACTACAGAGTAGTCCTCTATGGTCAGTGGAGTTTACTGAAAGGTCTTCATAATTTTATTGCTGATCAGTGTGTTATTATTGTAATATTATTATTATTGTACAACAGTGTTAGTTGCTGGAATAGAACAACAATGTGGATGGTCTGAGGTGGCCTGAAGACTGTCCAGTCTGGACAGGATTTAATGAACATGTCTCCTGAGGGAGGGGATGTCAAGGTCAAATTGTGCAAAATGTGATTACACCTTTATTTCTTCTTATCAGCCGCATAAAGGTATTTCTTCTTACTTGAATTTCTGTTTTATCTCCATTTTATCCGTAAAGCCTAATATTCCTTCATAGCGCGAGAGCAGCAGAAACTGTTAATTGCATCCGCAGTTATCCGATCTGTGCGAAAAGCTGTGCTTTGATTGCCTCCTGCATTTTTTGCTGTAAATGTCATTGTGATGGTAATTGTGTCACCTCTTATCAGTGATTAGTTATGCAAGCGAGATGGGGGGGAAAGGGGTCTCTAATCTGCAATTAAAACTGTTTGCTCAGCCCTACAATTCGAGGACTGACGGCTGAGGCCCAGCAACAACTGCGAGTGCTGCCGGCCGTCGTCCTTGCCAAAGTTAGTGTCGCGAATGAAATGTGAGAGTTTTATCAGCAGGTTTGCAGCATCCGCCCTCCTGTGGAACCAGTGGGAATTGCGCCAGACTTCTTAATAGTACTACTGATCGAAGTTGCTTAAGTGAGTCTGTCTCAGCCTTTGTCCCTCTCTCTCTCTCTCTCTCTCTCTCTCTCTCTCTCTCTCTCTCTCTCTGTAGGTAAGGAGTTGCTGTATCGGACACGTGACGGCAATGTGGTCAAATTCAACGTTGAAACAAATGACACCACAGTGCTGGTTCCCAACAAGACATTTGTAAGTCTCTCTCTCTCTCTCTCTCTCTCTCTCTCTCTCTCTCTCTCTGTCTCTCTCCACTTGTCAGTAGATCAAAGCACTGGCAGTTTTTTTGTAATAAACGGTGCTCAAACGATCCATCATTGGGTGGGCCTACCGTTAACTCATTAGTGTGAGTTTCACATCTCTCTCTCTCTCTCTCTCTCTCTCTCCCTCTCTCTGTCTCTTCCCCCATCCCATCACTGCTGAACAGGCAGGATAAAACGACACACAACATTATGTTTGTTCCAGAGTGGAGAGATGAATGTTTCGGCAGCAGTCTGAGCCCATCCGTCAGCAGCGGCGGTTCAAGCATTATTTTAATAGAAAGCTCATGCTTGGTTAAAGACCTCATCTCCCTTCTTCTGCTGCTTCTCTTTCCAGGAAATGTACAAAGCCAGCAAGTATGAAGTGTCTCCAGACATGAAGCACGTGTTGCTGGCCTACAACGTGCAGCCGGTAAGAGGAGGACCCTGTTTCTGTTCTCACTGAGCTTCAGGTCCTGTGTTCTTTATGGAACTCAGTGACCTGGCCTGAACCTTTCTGCATTATAGTTGAAAAATCCATAACTCTGCTTCGACTGATGATGATTGAAGTGGGTGGTGACCTTCTGAATGAGGACTTTCCCATTGGTCGTTGTGGTGATGGCTGCAGATGAAGAGCCTCTCATTGGCTGTTTGCTTTTCACTAAGCTCCACCTCCACATTCTCGTTCTCACCCTCTAACGTGCATTTTTCAGCCCTGCTGAGAAGGCGGAGTCTTGGACGTGGATGAAAATGGCATGAGACCACTTTCATGCATGATTAGGACAAAGCAGTTTGTGTTTGGGACAGGACCTATTTCGGGATGCAGTAAGGTCATTTACTGTTATACGAGGAATTTTTTGATGTTGGATTAAGACAGCTTGTTTTGAACCCTGAATCGGGATTTATATTTCCGTTTCAGATGTTGGATTTGGATCAGGCTGTTTTTGATGTAGGGTTGGGACGAGGCTGGGTTAGAGAAGGCCATTTTTGACGGATTGGATCTTTGAAGGCTTTTATCTGAATTGATAGAGGCTGTGTTTCTGATGTACTGAGATAAGTGAGTTTTTTGTTGTTAGATTGGGACAAGGCCTCTTGTGTGGTTGGTTTGGGACGCGACTGTCGTCCTGCAGATGACAGAGAGTAGTTGTGATTAGACCACCTGTCTCTCTGGAGTGCAGATGCAGTTCAGAAGTGTCATCAGCAGAGGGGAGTGGAACCCTCAGCACTTCACACACACACACACACACACACACACACACACACACACACACACACACACACACACACACACACACACACACTTGACTAGTGTCTTTCCCAAGCAAATGTGTGTGTTTGTGTGTGTGTGTGTGTGTGTGTGTGTGTGTGTGTGTGTGTGTGTGTGTGAACTAGTTTGTTATTCCACGTCCGTCGCAACATCGCCTTGATGGATGACAGCCCTGTCCCCCAGCTGTCATTGCGCTCAAACACACACACACACACACACACACACACACACACACACACACACGTCACTCCTCCAACTAACTGTGCCACGCTGTTGCTTGCCCTTCACAGAGGAGCTCTCTCTCTCTCTCTCTCTCTCTCTCTCTCTGTCTCTGATGTTTATATTCACACCTTTAAGACTGACATGCACTACGTGGACAAAAGTATTGGGACAGCTGCTCAATCATTGTTTCTTCATTAAAAAGAGTGAATTCTGGTTTTATTTGGGTGACGGTCTCTACTGTGCAGAGAAGGCTTGCTACTATATTTTGGAGCATTGCTCTGTGGATTTGATTGCATCGAGCAACAAGAGCATAAGTGAGGTCAGGATGTTGGATGATCACCACCCCACCTCACCCCCAACTCCGAACTCATCCCTAAAGTTCGGTATGGAGCACATCTCTGTCAACAATGCGTGCAACTTAAAATAGCTGAATGCATTCATGAGAAGCTCTGTTGTGATTGGCTGCCATGTGATGTGCCTCATTCATGTCCAGGCTGAAATGGAATGGGTGGAGTTTAACTTCTATTGGCTGAATTGGTGGAAATATGTAAATTAATAAATGATTGCACCCTAGTGTCCATATATGGTGATTGGTATGAGAAGATTTGCATAAAGATCAATAACTAATAATTATTCCTTTCTCTGTGCTGCAGGTCTACCAGTACTCCTTCACTGCCTACTACATCATCTGCAGTTTGGAGACTCCGTAAGTATCCTGGTCCACAGAGACCATGCAGTTTTCCCTCATTGCCCCCAAACGGCAGGTCGGTGTACAGTAGTGTGTGCGAGAAAGCCACATTTATTGCTAGTAAAGAGCACAGATATAGAGGGGACGTCAGCTCTGATTCTGTGGACTCCAGCAAACAGCACTTCTAACCAGTGGTGGAGAACCGACGTTGAATTTATTAGCTCGTGGGCTGAAATGCTGACATAGAGAACCGTTCCGCTGCCTGTAGCTGAAGCCACACACATATAAACCTCTGAAGTCTGAAACAGCTCCAGATCCGGCCCGTCTTTCCCTAGAGGGGGAAGAATGAACGAATGAATTGTAGCCCCTATAGCCAGTGAAGAACTGACTCACTTACTGATTCACTCATACATAGGTGCAAATGGACCCACCGTGTCCACACACAGTGATACACACACTAGGGGTCAGTGAGCACACATGCCAGGAGAGGGGGGGGTTGCCCTATTAGGGAGTTAAGTGGATGTGTCTTATTCACTTACTGATTCACTGATTCATGTGCACTCACTTGCTCAATGATTCACTTATATATTCACTCACGTATTCACTGATTCACTCACACATTCATGCACTCCCTTGTTCACTCACTCGCTGCTTTGAGGGACTCGAATTTACTGATTTGAGTGATTTACTCACTGTGTTACTGAATCACACACTAGCTCATTCAATCACTCACTGATTCACTGATGCACTCACACGTCCATCGATTCTTTGATTCACTCCCACGCTTGTTCACTCACTCTGGGATTTACTGTTTCACTCACCCACTAACTCATTCTCTCAGTGAGTCACTGACTCACTCCTTAATGTTTCATTCTGACTAAATGATTCGCTCACAAGCTGATTCGTTCGTTTACTGATTTACACCCACAACCATGTACTCGTTGATCAACTCACTCACTCACTGATTCGCTCGTTTACCCCTCTATTCATTCACTCACTCAGTTATTCACTCGTATGTCTTCATGCACAGATTCAGCAGAGACAGGTTTTGGGTTCATTAGAGTGGAGCTTCACACCAGACAGCAGAACCTCAGCGGTGAGAGCAGAACTGATACTGTGGACACACCCTCAGATTGGAAACGGGGGAGAATAGCTCTGTTTGTCTTCATCTGTCCTTTCTGTCTTTATGTGTCCATCTGTCTGTCTGGGCTGCTGTGCTTGTTTATACCTGGCAGTCTGGTTGACAGTCTGTTCACTGGCCCGTGTTTCGTCGTGAGAACCGTGGTACTCCGTCGATTTGTTTGTTTGTTCACAAATGGACCAGAACCAGTTTTTAAAAGTGAAATGGGAATTGTGTCCCTTCTGTTGTAAATATGCAGGTCTTCTGATGCCAGGTCTTTTCAGGACAACACACAGACTGTCTGTCTGACACACTGTGTGTGTGTGTGTGTGTGTGTGTGTGTGTGTGTGTGTGTGTGTGTGTGTGTGTGTGTGTGTGTGTGTGTCCTTCACAGGGAAACATGGATCCTGAATCCTCCAGAAGTGCGTAATGCTCGTCTTCAGTATGCAGGATGGGGGCCTCAGGGTCAGCAGCTGGTAAGAACAGTGTGTGTGTGTGTGTGTGTGTGTGTGTGATATCCATCAGACACCATCTATTATCAGCATTAAAAAGCAGCACATCAGCATACAGTGAGCCAGTTTAGCTGCTGTGTGTGATCAGTCCTCATCCTATTTTCATTACCATGCCACTGTAAGACCACTAAGAACGACAGGAAAGAACCACTGAACAAGAAAACAAACATCATAAATAAATAAACACACAAATAAATATTGTCATGGGCTGTGCAGGAAGCTGATAAGCACAGGATACTGAATATATCGAGGTGAAGTTTTCAGCGCTCTGCACATTCCTGTGTTTGTCAGCTTCCTGCACAGCCTTTAATATGCACGTTATTTGTTTGTTTGTTTGTTTATTGTATTATTACTTTTGGTTGTTCTTGTTCAGATGTCCTGTTTCAAATAGCCCTCAGCCGTCTGCCAGGAAAAGACAACGAAAGAGTTCAGTGTGAAATCCTCTTAGTCGCGTTGAAGCTGCGCGTTTCATGTTGGAAAAAGAAAGGAAGCAACGATTCAACATAACACCAAGCATAGGATCAATGAAACTGTGGTTCCCAAACTCCTCCATATACTGGAGAATGCCAGGCAGTCTACATTTGTCCTCCAACCCTGGAGCAACAGTCCCAGTCCGTCCCCAGGAGCCCCGGGACTGGTTTGAGAACCAGTGCCTTGAAGAAGCACACAGAACAGTTTCTTCATCATACAGAAGAACGTGTTTGCCAGGCAAGCACATCTCGGGAAAATAGAATATCATGTCTACTTCAGCGCAGGTTCACAATCATGAGGAGGACTTCTGACCTGACAGTTGTCCAGAAGTGGACAACCACAGGGTCACCCACAGAAGGCCATTGCTTGCTGTTCTCAGATTGATGCATTAAAGTACACTAATGGAAATAATGGAATTAAGGGGTTAATGTGGTGGGAAAAGGTGCATGAAGAAGGATGACCATAACCTTGAGAGGACTGTGAAGAGCTTGGGAGAGCTTCACAAGGACTGGACTGAGGTTTGGGTCAGTACATAAAAAAGCCCTTACACACACACACACAGATATCTCCAGGAAAGGGGCTCCAACTGCAGCATTCCTAATGTGAAGCTCCTCCTGAAGCAGAGACAGCATCAGACTGTTGCTCAGAGCTCCAAAGTCCTCTTTTCAGATGAAAGTAAATTCTGCTTTTCATTTGGAAATCTAAGAGTCTCAACTCAAGCTGAGGCCCAGGATCCAAGGTGTCTGAAGTCCAGTGTGAAGTTTTTCCTTCCAGTGTGAAAAGTATTCAGACCCTTTGACACTTGAAATTTAGCACTGGGGGCATCCCATATGTCTTGATCATCTTTGAGATGTTTCTTCACCTTGATTGGAGTCTGTCTCCCAGCTAACAAAGCAAATCAGAGAAAACTGAGCCAGACAGAGCTGCCTGTGGAGCTCACAATCAGGACTGTGTGGAGGCACAGATCTGGAGGTGGCTACACAAATTCTGCTGCACTGAAAGTTCCCCAGAGCTCAGTTTGGAACAACCAGGACTCCTACAAGAGCTGGCCGCCCCACCAAGCTAAGTAATCTGGTGAGAACGGCCTTGGTTAGAGAGCTTAGAGAGGTTAAAGAGCTCCAAAGATCCTGTGTGCAGATAGGTGAAACTTCCAGAAGGTCAACTTTCACTGCAGGACTCATCTGGTGACACGTGAAATTACACCTGGAGTCTCCTAGAAAGCACCTAAAGGATTCTCAGACTGTGAGAAACAATGTTCTCTGTTCTGATCAAAGCAGGAATGAACTTCAATCCCAGACTGGTTGAGAGCACCAGTGATGGTTGACCTTCTAGAAGATCGGATTAATTGTGTCATTTGTCTTCACCATCTACAGGCTCTGCCATTTCTGTAGCACAGTAACTGCCATTTTCCCATTGGTCTGCCCTGACCATGGGCCAGCTAAAGCCACTCGAAAGGGACTGAGAAGAGTTCAAAACTCAAGAACCAGTTCAAAACTACCATAGATATTATGGTATCTTGAAACACCAGTGTAGACCACTATTGGTTCCATTAAGAACCATGTGTGTGAAAAGATTATTGAACATTACAAATTTTTTCCAGCTCAACAGAACCTCATTTGATGACATCTCTATTATAAATGTGCTTCTTTATGGAACCAACCGTGGTTCTTCTACAGCAGTAGTGTTCTCAGTCTTGGTCCTGAAGTACCAATGTCCTTCTTGAGTTTTCCCTAATTCCAGCACATCTGATCCAACTAATGACCTAACTGGCAAGTCCTTGCTGAGCCAAACTGAGTGGAAAACATCAGGAAAACTTTGGAAATAGCAGGAAACCTCTGAAACAGGCAGGGCAATGGTACTCGAGGACCAGCATTGAGAACCACAGTTTTACAGCATCATTCAGAGAACCATTTGAAGCACCATTATTTTAAGAGTGCGGCAGGAATGGAAGCAGACCAGACTAGAAAAATATGCATGTCTTTTGTCTGAGGAAGTATGTGTTGGACCTTTTTTCCGGAGATCATGAGCCCAAAAATCAGAATGATTTGACTTTACTGTCACATGGTCCATCAATCTCCACAGGAAGAAGCTATGGGAGATGTCTCCTGGAGTCAGTGAGTCTTTCCACAGGCTTGATAACATTGATATAAATTGACGTGATTGTACCAAGAGATTCAGCTCATCAACTGAGATGAAACCAATCAGGCTGCTGTCATCTGCACAGTTAAGAGGTTTAGCAGATCACTCCATGAGGGACAGTTGTTCATTTATGAAGATGAAAAGCAAGGCAGACTGCTGGCCTCCTTGTTGAGGACAAAAAATGGATGGATGGATGGATGGATGGATGGATGGATGGATGGATGGATGGATGGATGGATGGATGGATGGATGGATGGATGGATGGATGGATGGGACGTTAGGTGATTGGATGGATGGATGGATGGATGGATGGATGGATGGATGGATGGATGGATGGATGAGAGGTTAGGTGATTAGATGGATGGATGGATGGATGGATGGATGGATGGATGGATGGATGGATGGATGAGAGGTTAGGTGTTTAGATGGATGGATGGATGGATGGATGGATGGATGAGAGGTTAGGTGATTGGATGGATGGATGGATGGATGGATGGATGGATGGATGGATGGATGGATGGGAGGTTAGGTGATAGGATGGATGGATGGATGGATGGATGGATGGATGGATGGATGGATGCTTAAATGTAAGAGTAAAAGTTAAGTTTAATGAAATAAAACATTAATCATTAAACTTTGGGAAACCTTTTGATGTTCCCTCAGATCTGCATATTCAAATCAGCTCTGGGAGCTTCAGTAGTGTTCATATCAGTCAGCAGGAAGGAGAAACAGTGATCCTTCTACCCTCGTGAAACACTGTTCACTTTAGTGCTCTCCACTCCGGGAAAAGCTTGTAATTAGTTCCTAAAATCTCCAAACTCACTCAGACTGAGTGCTGCTGCCCAGACGTGGTCGAAGAAATCACCGATTGATTGATTATGTGTTGGTTAGAAGGACCTCTAATGGTTAATGTCTCCCAAAGTAAGTCCCATATACGACCCTGAATACCCTGGAGCTGCACCTCCTTACAGCGTTACAGAAACAGCTGAATAAACTGATATAATGGCAGCGGTCACTGTGTGCCATGAGGTAATGTAGTTAACCAGTAAAGGACACCTATACCCAGTTAGCACTGGGACATGACTAAATCTACGAATTCTGTGGTTTCTGAAACTGTGTGATGCCCTTTTCTACAGACATGGACTAAAGCACATAACTGACCAATTGGGGACAAAACATACACACATACCTACATACATACATACCTACATATATACATACATACTTACATACATACCTACATACTTACCTACATATATACATACATACATACGTACTTACACACATACCTACATACATACCTACATACATACATACATACTTACATATATACCTACATACTTACCTACATATATACATACATACATACATACATACCTACATATATACATACATACATAGATACATACATACCTACATATATACATACATACTTACTTACATACCTACATACTTACCTACATACATACATACATACACACATACCTACATACATACATACATACATACATACTTACATACATACCTACATATATACATACATACATACATACATACATACCTACATACATACATACATAAATACATACCTACATACATACATACATACCTACATACATACCTACATATATACATACATACATACATACATACATATATACATACATACCTACATACATACATACATACGTACATACATACATACATACATACCTACATATATACATACATACATACATATATACATACATACATACATACATACCTACATATATACATACATACATACATACATATATACATACATACATACATACATACCTACATATATACATACATACATACATACATACATACGTACATAAATATAATCATATGTGTATTGTTTTATACTATATATGATATAGTTTCTTATTTATTTTAATGATTAAAATATTTATATTTTGGATGTTGATTTTGCTTTTTAAAATAATGAATATTCATTTCTGACCATGATTCTAAAAAAATGTAAATGTAAATTTAAATGTAAAAATTAATTCTATTAGTATATTATCTCTTAGTTCTTGCTCTTCTAAATGAATTATTACTACTAGCATTGCTGTTGTTGTTTTAGTAAAAGTAAAAATCCACTAAATACACTTTAGTTTAAAGTGAAACATTAAATTGATTAATTATCATCACAATAGATATTATAATATAAACTATATTGTTGATGGTATTGTGTTCATTAATTTGTCTCTCTGTATAAGTCATCAGTGTCTGTACTGTAATAGACCCCAGTGTGTGTGTGTGTGTGTGTGTGTGTGTGTGTGTGTGTGTGTGTGTGTAGACCTGATGTGAACGTGTGTGCAGCTGACAGACCCATCATGAAGGATGTCTCTGAGCAGCACAGTGTAATTAATTACCTGTAATTTCAGCAGTGAATTAATTAGAGCTGCTGGTGAATTGATACGACTCAGCCTTTCCTGTCATTAGTCATGAAATAACCCAGATTAGTGCCGTCACTTTCTGTTAGGCCACTGTCTGCAGCCCCCGCACACAGAGCAGCTGACTTAAACACCCACACACACACACACACACACACACATATACACACACACATTTACATACAAAAAACTCATCATCACACAGTACAGAGATACTGACACCCACAAACGTTTACTTACAAACAACATGTAAACACATAGTAAACACCCACACAATACACACTCTCTCACACACACACACACACACACATTTATATACAAACAACGCAATCACACAGTACAGACAAACACACACACATTTACATACAAACACAACAACACAATCGCACAGTACAGACACACACACATTTACTTACAAACAACATGTAAACACATAGTAAACACCCACACAATACACACTCTCTCACACACACACACATTTATATACAAACAATGCAATCACACAGCACAGACACACACACACACACACATTTACATACAAACACAACTACACAATCACACAGTACAGACACACACACACACACACATTTACCTACAAACAACACAATCACACAATCCACACACACTCTCACACACACACATTTATATACAAACAACACAATCACACAGTACAGACACACACACACACACATTTACATACAAACACAACAACGCAATCACACAGTACAGATACACACACACACATTTACCTACAAACAACACAATCACACAATCCACACACACACAAAACCCATCCAAAAAACGTGTTGGTCTTGAGCGCTCTAAAGTATTGGGACGCCTGCTCCTTCATAGGTTCTTCTGAAATAAGCATATTGAACTGTCTGTACTATCCAGGCACTTTCTGTTAGATTCTTCAACATTGCTGTGAGGACTGAAGTTTGGGGCGGCGTACAGGCCTCATTGTGGTGTATATATCCATATATCTATTAAAATATAGCCTAATAACCAAAATATATCATTACAAACATCTCAACTCCTGGAGGAACTGTACCCACCGCTCTTGTGTGTCTTGGTTAATACAGAACTGGAGAGGCAGGTGGGTGTATCCACACTTTTGACTGGCACCTCACTGTTTTCCACATGTTTTGCAACAGAGGAACTGACACCACAGGGTGCAGGTTTCTTATGAGCACCGTTTACAGATGTATATGTGACAAACAATACAGATTTATATTTATAGATTTGATTTATAGATTTATAGGAGATGAGGGCCATAAAGACCCCCAGCGTTCAGCTGTGGAGCACTGGGACAATGGAGCTCCTTCCAGTACTTGTGGGATGAGTTTCGGAGATCATCCAACATCCTGACCTCACTAATGTTCTTGTCACTTGCTGCAATCAAATCCTAGCAGCAATGTTCTAGCAAGTCTTCCTGAACAGTAGAGACAGTTACTCCAACGGAAGCAGGATAAACGCTTTGATAACCTTGTTTAACAGCAGGTGTCCCAATACTTTTGTCCATATAGTGTGTGTTTGACATTCTTGTGTATATATGCTATGTATGTGTGTAAGACACTGTGTGTGTGTGTGTGTGTGTGTGTGTGTGCGCGGGCAGACAGGAAGATGTTAAATCAAAGAGAAGTAGAGCTGGGCTCTAAATCCAGCAGGGAGTGAGTCACACATTCAGTCCCTCTGAAACTAATCTCAGGGGTTTAAAACTACATAATGCGCGCACACACACACACACACACACACACACACACACACACACACACACACACACACACACACACACACACACATATACACACATATGTGGTCACACATGCTGTTTTTCCAGCAGATGTCTTAACCAAAAAATCTTCACATTCACAGAAGGGCTCTTCAGCTATCACACAGAGTGTGAGTGTGAGTCACAGTGTGTGTGTGTGTGTGTGTGTGTGTGTGTGTGTGTGTGTGTGTGTGTACTGGGACAGTCACTTTCAGTGTGGTGTCCTATATTCTAGACTTAAGCATCCTTTCCTCATAATTCTAAGATGTTTGAGAGCTGATGCTCTGACCAGAACTTGTAAATATAGACCAATAAGCCATAACATTATGAACACCTCTTTTCTCTACACTCACTACCTAAACTATCAGCTGCTTTGATCACACAGGTTCTCTCTGTAGATCTTTAATGCCAGACTGTAGTTCATCTGTTTCTATGCAGACTTTATTCTCCTCCTTTCACCCTGATCTTCAATGATCAGGACCCCACAGGACCACCACAGAGCAGCTGTTATGTGGGTGGTGGGTCATTCTCAGCACTGCAGTCACACTGTCATGGTGGTGGTGTGTTAGTGTGTGTTGCTGGTACGAGTGCATCAGACGCAGCAGTGCTGCTGGAGTGTTTAAACCCCTCAGTGTCACTGCCGGACCAAGAACAGTCCACCAGCCAGAAATGTCCAGCAGCGTCCTGTGAGCACTGATGAAGGACTAGAGGATGACCAACACAAACTGCACAAACAGATGAGCTTCTGTCTCTGACTTTACATCTACAAGGTGGAGACACTCGGTAGGAGTGTCTGATAGAGTGGACAGTGAGTGGACACAGTGTTTAAACACTCCAGCAGCACTGCTGTGTCCGATCCACTCGTACCAGCAACACACACTAACACACTTACATTTGTCTTCAGAATACTGTTCATCGATCTTTAATTTAAGTCATTAATAAGCATTTATAGTATAAACACAAAACATCCATTAATGCAGTTTAAATCCCGGCAAACATGAAAAGGTGAATAAAACCAAATCGTTATTTTAACATGTTGCCAGATGGTTGCTATGGTGTTGCAAATTGGTTGTTAGGTAGTTGCTATGGTGGTGGTAGTAGATGGTTGATATGGTATTCCAGGTTGTTTTTATCATGTTGCTAGATGGTTGGTATGCTCCTGCTAAGTGGTTGCTCAGTAGTTGCTATGGTGATGGTAGATGGTTGATATGGTGTATAGTTTTAAAAGAGGTGGTGGCTCGAGGAGGCATGTGTTTGTCTTCACCCTCCTAATGTCGGCATGTGTTGTATGTGATAGTGGGACAGTTCTAATTGGATTGGATAATAGGCACTTCCAAAATTGGAAAATTGGAAAATTTAAAACACAAACATCTGTGCTGCAGCTAGTGAATAGAGAATAGACGACCAAATATTCCCAGTCTTTTCTCAAATCGAAGCAACAACAGTGGTGTAAATTAGATTTCTGACTGCAATCTCTTGCAAAAATGTCCCGGTGTTCCCAATATTCCCAATGAACCACTGTAAATGGATATGAATATTCCAGGCACCCACACCACACCAGCTCAACATCTGCATTTCGTTGCTGTTAGGTCAGTGGGAGCTTTAACAGTAGATTAGAGGTTGATCATGTGTGAAGTTTGGCTTCTTTAGCAGTGTATCAGAGTGAGAACCAGTCTGCAGAACCGTTCCGCTGCTCTACAACCAACACAGAGGATATTCTAAGGAGTTTCTGAGAATCAAATCGACTGCAGCCAAATCCGCTTGTGTGGAAGCACCTGGAGGGGATTTTGGACCAGGCGGACAGACTGGGTGTCCAGCTCTCACACTGATAAGTATGGATTCACTACAGCAGCGAGTAAAGAGGAGGGATTAGAGATCAATGTGGCATTACAGCCGCTCCTCCTGAGCCAGGCAGTTATCAATAGGCATTGTGCTGTCAGTAGCTGATGCACTATCACTACCAGCCTCTCTTCTGGATTTCAGCCTGCTGTCAATGTCCTTTATTATTTTTAGTATTTATGTTTGTACCAGTATTATCACTTCTCAGGACTTTTATTCTGAAATGAAAAGAGAGCAAACAGCTCCTCCCTTCTCATTTTCCTCTATAACCCAATATCGGGTCAGTGATGTCATTAGCCTGTCCCCTCTCTCTGATCAGTCAGAGTCTGTATGCAGGTTGAGCATCAGCCCCGCCCCCTCTCTCTGATCAGTCAGAGTCTGTATGCAGGCTGATCATGTACACATGGACAGAGCAATAAACATGCACTGGAAGCTCCTTTGGCATTTAAACTGGGATTTAATTCCGTTGGAAACCAGTGAATATGACCACAATGGTATATGCACAAGCAACAGGTATGACCACATTCTTGAGGGTACTCTCAAGAAAAGCTAATTCAAGAACTTGGGAGAGCTTCACAAGGAGTGGACTAAGGCTCCAACTGCAGCATGCCTAATATCAAGGTCCTCCTGAAGCAGAGACAGTGTCAGAAGCATCTTACCTGGACGAAGGAGGAAAAGAACTGGACAGTTCCTCAAAAGTCCTCTTTGCAGATGAAAGTAAATTCTGCATTTCACTGGCAAATCAAGAGTCCTGGAGTCTCAACTCAACCTCCTAAAGTCTGGAGAAGGACAAGTCATCTGCTGTTTTTTTGTCCACTGTTTTATCAAGTCCAGAGTCAATGCAGCCTCTACCATAACATTTTCAGCTCTTCATGCTTCCATCTGCTGAGAAGCTTTTGGAGATGCTGATTTCCTTTTCCGGCAGGACTGCACACAGTGCTAAACCTGCTACCAAATGGTTTACTGACCAGTGCACTGGCTGCCCAGCAGTGATGCCAAATGGCAGTAGCCTCGAAAAGAGGCAGTGGTTGACTTGTGCTCGTCCTTACCCTCCTAGCAGTGAATGCGATTGTGGAGCAAAAATGATGGTTCATGTTTGAAGGCTTGTCTTATTTAAACTAGTGAGATCTCAGATGAAGATTTTGAATCTCCATATTTGCTGAAGTAAATAATTCAACAGCAATTAGCTGCATTTTAGTCTCAGAGTGCACGAGAATTCACGAGAGTTTTCGTGTTAAAATCACTGACGTCTTCTCGCAGGAATGATGCCGCAGGTCTTCTCTACAGGGGCTGAGTTTCTGAACTTGTCAGATATTTTAGCGCTCGTGAATTTTTCATGTCTGTTTAAAGAGTGTTTCAACCCAGACTGCGTTTCGGATGAGGCACCAAACCAGTCAGCCAGTCAGGACACAGCTCATTACACTACCGCAGTCCTACAGGCACAGTAACCACATCAAGAACAACCTGGAAAGTTGCATTAAAACGAACTGTTTTTGGTGCATGAATTCATAATGCAAATACACTATGTGGGCAAAAGTATTGGGACGCCTGCTCTTTCACCGTTTCTTCTGCGATCGAGGGTAGTGGAGTTTTTCCTGCTTTCGCTGGAGTAACTGACACTACTGTCCAGAGAAGACTTTTTCCTAGATTTTGGAGCATTGCTGTGAGGACTTGATTGCATTCAGCGATAAGAGCCTTAATGATGTCAGGATGTTGGATGATCACCGCCCCAACTCATCCCTAAAGCTACAACTCATCCCAGTAAAACAACTGTAAAAGTAACACTGCATTTATTATAGGAAGGTCTCAGGTCATGCCCCCCCCACCCAAATGTGGCCAATCATAACCCTCCCTACTCTGCAATCACATTATCATCCCAAATCATATGTCTATAAGCTGAAACACACTCCTTATATCTTCCCTCTCTTTTTTCAGATTTTCATATTTGAGAACAACATCTACTACCGAGCCACTGTCGAGAACCGGTCCATCCGCCTGGTTTCCACCGGCAAAGAAGGGGTGATATTCAACGGGCTGAGCGACTGGCTCTATGAAGGTAAGCGATTACAGGGAGAGTAATTCTGCAAAAAATAAAGATATTTACACAATTCTCCTCTGTGCTCGGATTACGTCTATCAGTCATGAGGTGTCTGGAGCTTTAAGGCTTTAATTTGCTAGTGGCTGTTCTACTGGTGCAATGGAAATGTGTCAGTAGAATATTTCTAGTCTGGTTTAATTGGTTTGGGCAGGTGTGAAAACAGTAATCACACTTCAGTGTGGACCAGAAATTTGAACTAAGACCCTTTCGAGGAGGTGGTCTTGGTTTGGTCCCCAAAAAACCTCTGGAGCAGTTTGTTTGTAGAACATGATCCAACGTCAGGCCGACCCAACTATCAGGTGTTCTTAGCAGGTTTGTGCTGAACGGCTCTGCAGGTGTCATTTAAACTGGTATACTGGTCAGATATTCACTACAGCTTTGAACAAACACCAAATCTACACTGGTCTACAACACCCCACCTGCTTCCTCTACTTACTTTCTTGCTCACGCCCCAGACAGATCTCACCAATCAGCTGAGAGAATGTTCTCACATGATTTGTTGTGACTACAGGTGTGAAAATGCCCTTTGTATACTGGTGTAAATTGGGCTCCAGAGGAGTCAGGGTGGTGTATCCCAGATAGCAAGCTGGCTTGATAAGGTTTCCATCCATGGACCACCAGAAAATTTGACTTGGGGCAACGCTGGTTAGATAGGGTCTTGTAGTTAGTCATGATATGTGTATCGTGCCTGTAGGTTACTCTGATCCTGAGATGTGATTATCTGGGGCAGCCGTGACCTGGTGGTTAAGGAACCAGAGTAGGTCTGAAAGCAGCCGAGTACATTTTCTCACTCGCTCTTAGAGATCAATACGTTTGGTCAAGTATGAAAGCTGTTCCTGAGTTGGAAACATGCCAGAGAACCAATCTCTGGTGCACCTGAAATTGCTGGTTTGGGGTTCTCAGAGTCCGACCCAGTGTGGGAACACCTGACTCTCATTTCCAGCAGGACTGAATGGGATTAAAGGAAGATCCTAATTGGGTCATTTCTTTCCTCTGGGAGTTTAGAGTGAAACCAGAGAAAAGACTGTAGAGCTCTCAGGGTTAATACTTGCAGTGCCAGCACACTCTTCAGCTTTGGATCCATCATCCATACACCAAGAGCCAGAAACCTCAGCACTTTAAAACTTTCACACTTCTTTGGCGAACTTTCGCGCCGCTGGGTTGCCAGTTTTTGCGTCACTGTTCATACGCAGGTGCCGAAAAGCCCGTGAGCCAGGTTCTGCTGCGAGTTTCTGTAGTTACACTAATAATTCATAGATTATAGAATAATCCCAGCCTGCTGAATACAAATGAGCACAGGCCCTGGTCCTGACCAACAGGTGGCCGTGAGAGCATCGTGGGCGATGTTTAACTGGGGAAGATTCCCTGTGGAGCTGGAACTCATTCCAAATGGGTGCTGACAGATTTGGGGAAAGGTTAATGTATGGTAATTCATACTGTTTCCCTGTGCCTCGCCCACAGCCTAATCCTGCTAATTCCCCTGATCACACAAACAGTTTAACTTAAATCCTCAACTCTGCGTTTACACAAGACTGGAGCGTGTAGTGGATTCTGAACTCAGGGGTGTTTCTTGCTGCACTGTGAAATCATAGGTCATACTGCTTCTGTCTGCATCCATAAACACCCCAGTTTGGGTCGTTTCCACAACCTAGTGCTGAGCCACTGCGTCGTACGAGGGTTAAACTGACCCAACAATGGCCGATAATATTCGGACTAATTGCTCAGGAATAGAATACGTCCATGAACACACTTCAATTGGAATAAAGGCCATTCCGATTACAGTTCCTCTCCAATTGTAGCAGGTGGCTTGCCCTCTCCAGATTGGTGGAGCTGTCCTGCCCCAAGTGGAGGAGTTTAAGTATCTTGGGGTCTTGTTCACAAGTGGCTGAGATCGACAGGCAGATCGGTGCTGCCGCCGCAGTCATGCGGTCGGTGTTTTGGTCCGTCGTGGTAAAGAAGGAACTGAGACGAAAGCCGAAGCTCTCGATTTACTGGTCAATCTATGGTCCTACACTCCACTATGGTCATGAGCTGTGGGTAATGACCGAAAGGACAAGATTGCAGATGCATGTGGCTGAAATGAGTCTCCTCCATAGGGTGGCCTGGCGTTCCCTTAGAGATAGGGTGAGATCCTCTGTCACCCTGGAGGGGCTCGGAGTAGAGCCGCTGCTCCTCTACATCGAGAGGAACCAGTTGAGGTGTCTTGGGCACCTTCTTCGGATGCCCCCTGGACGCCTCCCTGGGGAGGTGTTCCAGGCACGCCCCACCAGGAGGAGACAACGGGGAAGACCCTGGACGAGCTGGAGGGACTATGTCTCTCGGCTGGCCTGGGAACGCCTCTGGATTCTTCCCGGGGAGCTGGCTGAGGTGTCGGGGGAGAGGGTGGTCTGGGAGTCCCTGCTTAGACTGCTGCTCCCACGACCCGGCCCTGGATAAGCAGAGGAAGATGGATGGATGGATGGATGGATGGATGGATGGATGGATGGTAGGAAGGAAGGAAGGAAGGAAGGAAGGAAGGAAGGAAGGAAACTCCTGTATCCGATTACATTCCCTGTTGGAAACTTTAAGTATACTTTCTGTATCTGCGACTGCAAATGAGCAAATGAAGGACAGTGGGTTCAAATGACCTGTAGAGCAAATTAAGAATAGATGGATGTTTCTAAGGTCAGCGATTCTTATTTGTCTACATTTCTGTTTTTAAAAATTATGGATGAACTAATGGGAAATTAAGTTAGA
This sequence comes from Acestrorhynchus altus, assembly GCA_034509495.1. NCBI lineage: Eukaryota > Metazoa > Chordata > Actinopteri > Characiformes > Acestrorhynchidae > Acestrorhynchus > Acestrorhynchus altus. Next base: position 36,029,041 of record CM067507.1, read on the forward strand.
TGATGCCCTGCTGCGAAATCCAGCTGAAGACCAGCTTTTTAAGATTCTTTAATGGTGAAGGTGGTTAAAAAGCTGGTCATCTAGACAAAACATACCCTATGATGGTCAGCTACCCTATGAGCTGGTCAGCTCTTGAGAAGCATAATGTGTGTTGCCTTTGATTGTGGTCATACTTAGTGATGCTGGTCAACTAGTCGTGCATGTTTGCCAAGCAGCTTGGTCCAGTTTGTTCATAGTGGATTCTATTTATACTAGTCTTCTTAGTCTTAGTCCTAAGTGTTGAACACCAGACGAGACATAATATCAAGAGTTTAAAAACAGGCTTGTAAACAGATTATTTCCATATTTAATCCTCCGTTTTGCATTTTACGGTGGTGCATTATTGCTGCAAAGCAAGCTGCTCAACCTCTGGCAGTCCTGACAAAACCATGTGACTGCAATGCACGGACACTCGATGTCCGCGGCTTATCCCCAGGAGGCAACGACTGACTGAATCCCACCCTCCTGTCAAAGCAGGGCCACAACTCAGAAGTAAGAAACTTGTCAAACTGAAAGCAAGAAAGAGATGTGTAGCTGAAAAAAAGAGCCTTAACAGATTATTTATTTATTATTATTATTTATTATTTACTATTAGATACAGAAATATTCTCTTCACAAGCCTGTTTTTAAACTCTTGGTATATATTGGTTATAGATTCTGCATTTTGGTTTTCGAAACATTCAGCCCTAGTTTGACACTCTTGGTCTGCACACAAGACTCTGACTCATCAGAGAGAGGGGGCGGGGCTGATGCTCAACCTGCATACAGACTCTGACTGATCAGAGAGAGGGGGCGGGGCTGATGCTCAACCTGCATACAGACTCTGTCTGATCAGAGAGAGGGGGCGGGCAACCTGCATACAGACTGCAATACAGTCAGAGAGAGAGGCGGGGCTGATGTTCAGCCTGCATACAGACTCTGACTTCCAGTCAGAGAGAGAGCGAGGCTGATGCTCAACCTGCATAGGGCTCTGACTGATCAGAGAGGGAAGCGGGGCTGATGCTCAACCTGCATAAGACTCCTGACTGATCCAGAGAGAGAGGGCGGGGCTGATGCTCCAACCTGCATACAGACTCTGACTGATCAGAGAGGGGGCGGGAGCTGATGCTCAACCTGCTGGGCTCTGACTGATCAGAGAGAGGGGCGGGGCTGATGCTCCACCTGCGCCTGAACTCTGACTGATCAGAGAGGGGCAGGGCTGATGCTCACCTGCGCCTGAATACTTACTGATCAGAGAGAGGGGGCGGGGCTCTCACAAAAGCTTTTTTTAATACCCTTGATTTCAGAAGAATGAATTTGCAGGTGTCCCAGTTCATCACAGCGACTACCAGTTAAGCTGCTTGACTACCTTATCTCCTGACCAATCTGGCCAACCAGCATGACCAAGCTTTGTGAGCATGACCAGCTGAATAGCTGTGAATGAGATCTGCATTGTCATCTAGTGGTTGATTTAGAACTTTGGGGTCACAAATGATCTGGGCAGCTCTCAGGACTGGAAATGGGTCAGTACTGATACACAGCCCATCGATCCTTCCATCTTCAACTGGAAAGTGTGCACATGACTGTGTACCATGATCATTTTAAGGGAACTGGTGAAATTCCAGGCTGGATCTGAGGAAACTCTGTAGAAAGAAGTGAAACTGTGAGTCAGGAGCAGACTGTAATGATCACAGCAGTGCAAATGGACTGGAACTCTGCGTCTCTCACAGAGGGATGTGAGCAGTCAACGAAAACCCTCTGTATTGAGATTCTCTGGTTTTGGAAGAGAAATCTCCCAGGCTTATTGTGAGGGAAACTCAAAGACAAAAAGACCATGAACTGCATGAAATGAAGAACCGTGGCTCTTTGATCGGCCTCATCCCTGCTGGAGATGGATGGTGGGAGTTCAAGCACAGATGGATTTCAATCTCTCTGTATAGCAAAAAAAACAATAATAGAGAGGAGAAGAAAAGATACATACTTTTATCAGACAAAGCAGAGGTAGCCACACACACACACACACACACACACACACACACACACACACCTGGGGGACAGCAAGGCCCTGCCAATCCAATAATGAACAGACACTTCCAGGGGTGCTTTTTAGTGTGTTTTCTTTATAAACACACTGTGTGTGTGTGTGTGTGTGTGTGTGTGTGTGTAATGTGTTGAAGCTATTTAATCTGTATGCAGTGTTTTGAAATCCCACTGCTGGACGCAGAACAGTCCCCGAACCAGAAGCATCTAGCCAACAGCGTCCTGTGAGGACTGACCTACACAAACTTTACATCTACAAGGTGGAGACACTCGGTTGGAGTGTCTAATAGAGTGGACAGTAGGTGGACACGGTGTTTAAACACTCAGCAGCTCTGCTGTGTCTGATCCACTCGTACCAGAACAACACACTAACACACCACCATATGTCAGTGTGACTGCAGTGCTGAGAATGACCCACCACCCACATCATATCTGCTCTGTAGAGGTCCTGTGAGGTCCTGATCATTGAAGATCAGGGTGAAAGGAGGAGAATAAAGTCTGCAGAGAAACAGTGGTGGTTTTCCATCACTGTGTTTATTAAACATCTCCAAAGCTCTCCTCATGGGAGTCTAATATTTATAGTCTCAACACCTGCTTTGGTAAATCTGTCATTTGATTGGCTGGTAAACATCTGTTCTCATGGGCAACAGGTCTCCCGGCATTGAAGGTATACCAGGCACGGCCAGGTGGGGTTCAGTGAATTATAATCCACTGGATTATATATCCTGGTTGTCCTGGGAGCATTTGTTGATCCCCCAGCAAGAGCTGGCAGAACGTCCTGGGGAGGTGGTGATGAAGATGATGCTTGAAGTTGAATGTGTTTAGTTGTATCACCTCCATCTCTCACTATAGTTCAAATGAGGATCACACGCCTGTCACTTGTGTGTTTGTGCTGCTAAACTCAATATATTCTAATCCGAAGTTCTACTGAGGTTCTCCTTTGCCTCCAGCTGAGCTGAGAAGATACAGGGACTAACTAAGTCAGTTTTAAAGCACAGAACTGGAGAACATTAAATATACAGCACCTGTCAACAGTTCCCAAACTATTTTACATGACGGGCACAGTGCCCTTTGTGTGCTTGGCACTTACCTGTCCTACTTACCATTTGGGAAAATTTGCTTACCTGCCACCAGAGCACGTCTCCGTTTCAATAAGAGAAGCCACACAGACGATGAATTATTCACATCCTACAGTCCTTAGGCAGAAACAGGCCTGCAGGGAAACAGTCTATGACTGATCACCTGAGCAATTAAAAGCCCAGGAGCCGCCCAGACAGAGACAGACTTAATGAACAGCAGAGGCTTACGTAGATTAATGAAACAGGCCTGGAGACAGCTTGTCTGTTTACTTTATAATAACTTAACATAAGTAAGATAAACGGAGCACAATCACACGTGTGAATATTATTAGTGACAGAACTTATATCAGCATGGAGTGTTTTTAGGTTCTTAATGTTTAATCTGTGCGCTAACAGCATATATCGTGTGGTTCGGCACTGTTTAGATCTACGATCCAGCCAGTTTCAGCTCACTACCAAGGCTCAAACTAGACCAATGTTCCAGTAAACAGCTGTAAAAGTGTATGTTTTGACCGCACTGCTGTTCAGATTTATTACAATGATGGGCAGCGTTGAGTACACACACACACGCACACACACACACTGTCTCTTCCCTCTACGCAAAGATCAAGGCATCTCCAAGGACATACTGATGGTCAGTGTGAGCTTCTCACGCTCACAGTTACGGTCAGAACAAATTTACCATCACAGAAAGTGACACAGCACGAGAGAGTCCCTCACTGCTATTCCCACACCCAGTCCAATTAGGCCAGAGAGAGAGAGACAGAGTGTGAGAGGAGACACAGAGAGAGAGAGTGTGTGTGTGAGAGAGAGAGAGAGACGAGAGAGGGAGAGAGAGAGAGAGGGAGAGACAGGGAGAGACAGAGACAGACAGAGAGGGAGAGAGAGAGAGAGAGAGGGAGAGATTTGAGATTTAACAAGAAACTGTTAACAGGTCTTATTCAGGCAAGTCTCTCAGTTTGAATATAAAAATGAATAAATAGTCATAATAATAAAAACACCAAGAAACGACATATAAAAAACCTCGCTGCTCAGAGGAGTTCAGTTGCAAATAAAAGTGTGTCCTCACAACAAGACACCTGCCTCTCCTGACACCACACCAGTTTAAAGCGGTCAGGTCGGCCATGTTCTTATAGAAATTAAATCAAGGTGATCTGAGACCTGACCTGCCTGGAGAATATTAGTGTGGCGTCACAGTCAGTCGAATCAATTTTATTTTCCTGCTGACGTGGAGTGCCAGCTTTGCCTGACCAATTATGTAATTGATCAGCTGGCACTTGAATCGTCGACTCTGGACATATTTAAAACCAAGGATAAAAACCTGGGGAGTAAACTGAGCAGCGAGGTTTGTAAAAACATTCCGTAAAACCGAAAACAAGGGGCGTAATCTAAAACAATGCATAAAAGCATGAAAGACCGTCTCTCTCAGCCCACAGAATGGACAAGCGTGTGAAACCTCAGGGTTTAAAACAGTCACAAACGAATTGACAGACACAATACCGTGGAGTATCCGCCACTGCAGATCTGCCATTTTTTTGGTCAACGGCGGTTTGTATAGGCCTCCATTCGACCGTACCCCATCACCCAGGCCAGCTCCCATACGGAGTATCAGTTCTTCCAACCAGTTTCTTTTTATTCAAAATTAGACGCAGTGTCTATGCTTATCTGCCCTGGCTGAGCTCAGGTCCCTTACCGACCCTGCCTCCACACTCCAACAACAGTCCCCATAATCTGCCATGTCCAAGGTCAGAGAGCACTTGGGGAGCAGGTCCACTCTCATTAGGTTCCACCACTCCTGCATTGAAGTCCTGAAGAAGGCAACTCTCCTCATCAGTGAGTGCCAACCTCCATCCCTGCAGGAGTCGTAGCACCACCCGCCTCGACCTTACACCCAAATGCTCCGCCAGACGCTCCGTGTCACTGAGGTTCGGCCCTACAACGTCCACTATTTCGAACGTTGTGATGCCAGTTAAGCTTAGGACTGGGACGGTTGGGAGGTTGGGTGATATGTCCAGCCGGACCCCACACACTATGGTTCCTCTAACATCCAGTGCAATGAGGGCAGTCATTCCTGGATAGATCAAACAGTCCCCCCAGACTTTTACAAAAATGCCCATATAAAACAATGGGAGGCCAGTAGGTTCAGTGTTGATGTGTTAGTTAAAACAAGGCTCTATCCAGGCCTAAGCCCCCTGTCTGTAAAATTTTTTGGACCACTGGTCTCCACACCACATCGTCAGGGCCCGTGAGAAGGCGCTGGACAAACTGAAGCCGGAAGGTGGCAGCCCTGCTGGGGCAGATGGATGGGCCCTGACCCCGCAGTCTCTCGGCAAGGTGGCACTGCCTGTGGGAGCCAGTGCTCGCCTTGATCCCCAGAAGAAATCGACCAGGGCTGCTGAATGCCAGCCAGCATATTGAGAGCTGAGGTCGGCCCACAGGCAGTTTGTGCCAAAGGGGAGGATGCAACCAAGTTGTTAAAGCGAGTACCCGCCCCTATAGGACATTTGCGGAAGTAACCACTTCCATTTTGACAGTTAGTCCTCTCACTTTCTCATTGATCCTCCCAGTTCTTAAGCATAAAATCATCATCTCCAATATAAATCCCCAGTATTTAAACCACCCACTTTCCAGTTAAGCGCCTCTGGAAGCATGGGTTGTGGTCCCGTCCATTCCCCCACCAAAATGGCTTCACTCTTACGCCAATTTACTATAGCAGACGACAAGGCCCTAAAATCATCTAAAACTGCAGGCAATTGCGCACATCATCCTGAGTGTTAATAAAAACCACCAAATCGTCAGCATACGCTGACAGGTAAAGTGCATTGTCAGAGTGGGTGATTCTAAAACCAGCGAGTAATTCCCACGCCAGTTTACTGACAGAGGGTTCAATGTGATCAGTATAAAAATCCCGACAGGAGCAGCACTTGTCTGATGCCCCTATTGGCCTTAAAAGGGAGCACACAAACGCCCGTTCACCTTCAGTACACTCTCAATGTCACAGTACAAAACTTTGATCATGTATATAGACAGAGTTAGACACATGCTACTCAAAACCTTCCACAAGTATCATGTTCAACTCTGTCAAAAGCCTTTTCTGGTCAGGAATATCAAACCAGTCTTCAGGCCCAAAAGTTTTAGAGGTCCAAAATTCCCGAATCAAATGCATTGTCAAGAATCGACCTGCCAGGCACACAGTACGTCTGGGTCCCTGTGTATGACTTGCCCCCATCACCTCCTTCAGTCTTGCAGCTAATGTTTGAGAGCAACTTGTAATCAGTGCAAGAGAGCAGGACACAGGACGCCAGTTTTTCAGCACCGTAAAGGTCTCCGTCTTGGGCAAGGAGTGAGGGCGGCCCTCCCTGCAGCTCAGGGAGCATCCTCCGCTAAGCTGCATTTCAGGACATCAGCACATCTTGTCCCAGACGGACCAGAAGGACTTGTAAACTCCACTGGTGAGCCCGTCAATGCCAGGAGCCCTACCGTTCTCCATGCCCTGAGGGCAGGTACAGCTCCTCCAAAGTCAGCTGCCCGTCCCAGCTGCTCAGCAGACTGCTGAGACACTTGAGGCAGCTGACGGGCTGCTCTCTGCACCTCCTCAGACTCCGACTGTTGGCTCTGAAACAACTTTGAGAAGAAGCCAGCTGTTTGTCACGAACATCAGAGGCCCAGTGGCGGGGCTCCTGATTCTGTTCTACAGCATGCATGAACCTTTTCTGTCCATTCTTCTGCTCAAGACTGAAGAAAAGAGCTTAGTGAGGCGTCATTTCAGTCACACATCTAAAGCGCGACGAACCAGCGCCCTTGTGCTGTAGCTTACACCAGCGAATCGTCCAGATTGGCCTTTTTCGTCTGAGCTTCAATATGCTCCCCGATTTACAGTGGCATCACACCTAAGCTTTGGATCTCCACTATTTCACTCTCTAAGAAAGCTGCAAGAGATCTAGTTATGTCTTTAGTGACATTGAGTGTGCTGCTGGCAAAAACCTTGATTTGTGTCTTAGCCACATCCACCCAGTTGTAGGCTGGCAAAGTCAGGTTTTTGTAGTCTTAAAATGTTCCAATAATAAATAAAGGAATCTCTAAAATTGGCATCATCTAAAAGGGCAGAATTAAAATGCCAATAGGCACTCCTGGGTTTCACACAATCTTTGTTGATCTTACCCATAACCATAGAATGATCAGTAAACCAACAGGATAATATTACACAGAGTAAACATTCAACTGGTGTTTAAAAGTATAAAGTGGTCAGTCTTGCCAGGGAGAGCATATTGTCACGAGCATGGGTCCAGGTGTATTGTCTTTGCGTGCCATGAAAGGACCTCCATACATCACAGAGTTCACAATTTTCAATCAGTTCACGGAGGCGCCTGCGTGATGCAAAGAGTCGACTCCATGGTTCCTATCCATGTCCCCAGCAGTGCAATTGAAATCGCCCCTATTGTGCAAAAATCATTAGCGAACGCATCTTGCAAGGGTCTCACCTTGGCGTGTCTAGAAAAACCAGTCTATCCATCCCACCAGTTGGAGCATACACACAGATAAGCAGACACGTCATTTTCAAAGCAGCCTTCACTTTTAAAGCCTTCATGCCGCGACTTCCTCCACCTCATAAGAATGAGGATAAAACTCTGTTTAAAAAGGAGACCGACCCCAGCGCTTACGGAGTTCTGGTGACTTAAAATAGCCAGCCCTGTCCATTCACTGGTCCAGTCCACATTGTTTGTCACGTCACTGTGAGTTTCTTGTAAAAACATGACATCAACTCCTTTTTTCGTAATAAAATCAAACAATTTAGCCCTCTTAAAACGGTCTCGCGCCCCATTTATATTCAAAGTGGCTATTGTAAAACCTGGCATGAAGTAAAATATTTGAGAGAGAGACAGTCTTGAATAAAACCTCCATAAAAACAGGTTAAACCACATGTTCATACCATTCCCTCCTCTTCAGCTTGGTCAGTATCTTCTTAAGTCAGAAACAGTTCCAATTTATTAAAAACACCTCGTCTCCTATAGTGTTGGACCATCCTAAATGATGCTCTTTGTCTGCAAAAAGGTGGTGAACTGGACATTCCTCATGCCTTTTGTTTGCTGGCAAAAACTTTTTATGTCACTGCTTGAGAGTGCACAGGTGGAGATGATGTCGTCTTGAGATTCTATGACCAGCTGAATCAAACCCCCTCACTGTCAGACACATCAGTGTCAGACTTGATGATATTTTCCCCTGTCTGCTGTTTAAGGACTGGCTTTTCTTTTTTCGTTTAACTGGTGTCTTGAAAATGGGGTCCGTATCCATGACCGCCTCCTATCTGTGATGGCCTCACAGCGCCTTCAGGACATTAGGTGGAAGGTACAGTACCTCAGATTTATGACCAAGATCCCCAGGGCGTTCCTGACCCTCGTCAGCCTGCTCCTCCACTGCAGGCCCCGGAGCAGGTGCAGCAGGCTCCACTGCAGCACCCGGGTCTTCCCCGTCCGAGCCCGCCGCGTCCCTTCCACCAGTACCGGCTTCCGGCTCCAGCGGCGCGTCCCGTCCCAGCGCCTCCACCTCCGTCGGGCCCGGTGCGTCCGTGGGGTCAGTCACTGGTCCGGGTCGCTGCTCCTCCGCTCCGTCGGTCGCGCCGGCTCCGCGCTGCTTCTCGGGACAGGCTCGGACAAGGTGACCGGTCTGACTGCAGCCGAAGCACTTCTGTACGAGTGTCGGACAGAGGCGAAGACCGTGTAGTCAAACCATCCACCCCCAGACGAGCACCGGGTTCAGGTCCTCCGCTCCGTCCCTTTAACCATACGCAAGCTCTGAACAGGTCATGTGAGATCAGGGGTCTGGAAGCCGAGGGGGATCTTCTTTATTGGGGACACCAGTTTGCCGAAACGGGACAGCTCTGTGGCCAGCAGCTCCGTCTTCAGCAGCAGGGGGACGTTGCGAACAGTATTATCTTTTAGCGAAATTTACTGAGGTGTACAGGGTGAGCTTGTGCTGAATCCACCACTCCGGTCTGGATCAGTTGGTTGGCCCGGTCCACTGTGTTGACAAACAGGACCAGGGCCTTGTTCATCCTGGACGCGGCGACCAGGTTCTTGTGGCCGACCACCTCCCCCGCCGCCAGGCAGCACTCCTCCAGACCGCAGCGGGACTCGACTTTCACCCCGTGTCTGCGGGTCAGACCCGCATAAAGCTCCTCCTGAGAGGACATGCTCCTTTCCGCTCTGCCGGGGTCCGAGACCCACCGCGCAGAGCCGCTCTACTCTGACAGCAGAGCGTTAAACACACAGATGTTCAATCGGTTAGTTAAACAAAAAAATAAAGAGATAAACTTTTGGCAAGACGCCAAAAAGCCGCTCTCACGCTCACGCGCTTCTCCGCTCACAGCTCGCTCACCTCCGCGCATGCGCACAGAGAGAGAGAGAGAGAGAGAGAGGCGGAGAGATAGACATAGAGAGAGAGAGTGTGCGAGAGAGAGAGAGTGAGTGTGTGAGAGAGAGAGTGTGAGAGAGAGAGAGAGTGTGAGAGGTGTGAGAGAGAGTGTGAGAGGAGAGAGAGAGTGTGTGTGTGTGAGAGAGAGAGAGAGAGAGTGTGTGAGAGTGTGAGTGTGGAGAGAGAGTGTGTGTGAGAGAGAGAGAGAGAGAGAGAGTGTGAGAGAGAGAGAGAGTGTGTGTGAGAGAGAGAGACAGAGAGAGAGGGAGAGAGAGTGTGTGTGAGAGAGAGAGAGAGAGAGAGAGAGAGTGTGAGAGAGAGAGAGTGTGAGAGAGAGAGAGAGAGAGGGAGAGAGAGAGTGTGAGAGAGTGTGTGAGAGAGAGAGAGTGTGTGTGAGAGAGAGAGAGTGTGTGTGAGAGAGAGAGAGAGAGAGAGAGAGAGAGAGTGTGAGAGAGTGCACAGCTGAGAGCAGCAGCAGCAGCAGAACTGCTCTATTAGTGCCAATATTAGCGTTCTCACACTGTGTTTGGCTGCCAGCTGTTTCTAAGGCCGAGTGCTCAGAGCGGGATTTTCCTGCAGGAGGCTGCTTCGGTGGAATTCATCAAGAGTTAAGCCTTCATTGACCTCCTCGATGATGGTTGTGTACATTGACTGAAAGGGTCTTTCTGTTGTAGTCAGGGATGCAATGTAAGGCCAAAGCGTAAAGTCACTGAGCCCTTTATTAGATCACTCGAACTGATCTGCTGTTGTAGCCCGTCCTCCTCAAGGCTGGACCTGTGGTTGGTCTGAGCTGCTTTATCTGCTCTCCACAGTTGGATGGAGTGGCCTTTATGTCAGTTCCAACCAGTATGACCAGTCTCTGTTGACCTCATCAACAAGGACTCTAAAGACTGTTGTGCTGAAATTCCAACAATCATGCAATGCTGATGCGATCGCCCAGATCTGCGTGTTCCACTGTGGCCACAGGAATGTCTGGTTAGATAATTGCACGAATAAATGGGGATACAAGTCACCGAAGATCTGATCTTCAGCGTACATGCACAGATCAATGCTGGGGGCTTGACACTGTTCTAGATCACTCCTGGTGTTAGACATGGTGCAGATAGGTTCATGTTTGTATATCTGCTCCAGAGAGTCCTATTCTATCGGCAGTGCTTCTCTACAGCTGTTTGTGAATGACCCACCACCCACATCATAGCTGCTCTGTGGTGGTCCTGTGGGGTCCTGATCATTGAAGATCAGGGTGAAAGGAGGAGAATAACGTCTGCAGAGAAACAGATGAACTACAGTCTGTAATGGTCAATGGACTTGATACAATAGGTAGTGAGTGAACATCAGTGTTCACATCAACCCATTCCGATGGTTGATGTGAACATCACCTGAAGCTACTGGCCCATATCTGTGCGGTTGCATGTTTTGCTTGTTACGCTGCCTCATGATTGGTGGGTTCAATAATTGCATGAATAAGAAGGTGTCCAGGTCACTGAAGATCTGATCTGCTGAGCTCTTGGTTGCAGTTTATCCCCCAAACCTACAGCGTTTCATCTTCATGCATTTCTGGAGTAGCTTGTACCTGTCGTTAGTCTAATATTGATGCTGTTGGAGAAATATTAGATTAAAAATACTCTTTGTGGACAAAAGTATTGGGACACTTGCTCCTCATCCATCGTTTCTTCTGGAATCATGGGTATGAAAGAGTTTATCCTGCTTTTGTTGAAGTAATTGGCTGTCTCCCAAACTGAAGGCAGTGTATCGATGAAGGTCTCTTTAACCGAATCTCAAAGGCACCAATTAGTCCGACATTGCCAAGGTATCGGCACTTGATAATGATGCCATTCAAGGGTTCTTTAGTTAAAAATTGGTTCTATATAGAACCATGAACACTCTAATGGCCCTTTGCATGCTTAAAAGTTTGTTCCATCATGAAAGGGTCCTTTAGACAAGAACATGCAGTAGAGGGTTCTGTATAGAACCTTTTTGGAAGTGATTCTATATGGCACTAAAAAGGATTCTTCTCTAATGAGCTTTGCTGTGAGGATTTGATTGCATTCAATCACGAGGCTTTTACTGAGGTCAGGGTGTTGGATGATCGCCACCCCAGTCTACGTGTGCATTTGCACATGATTACGTTCATTTGAAGGGGTGCCCACTAACTTTTGGACCTTATGTTCGAGCTGTTCTCATTTGAGCCATTATTTTTGTACTGTTTCACTTGTAATTAAGCAGTTTCAAGCTGGATCTCCATCATGTAATTTACGTTGCAGCTCTTGCACATTGAAAGTAGCGAAAGTGTGTAGGTGTGTATTAGACGCCCAGGATTAAAGAACCGGGAAAAACAGTCTGAACAAAACAGCCAAAAAAGTTGGACACTGGCCAATTTGGCTGGAAAGAAATAGGAATTGGACATAAAAATTCATGGCCTCCACTGTTAATCAGCCAATTTAACCATCGCTAGTGGTCTCAACTGACCTCATGTTCTGCCCCCCTGCATAAATACCGATTTCCACAGAGCTCAGTTTTATGATTATAAGCTTTGGCTCCGAAAAAGTAAACAAATTTGTAACCTAGACCCCCTTTCACCCCAGTATGTCCCGTCGTTCTAAAAGGATGTTTATTTCTCCAAAGGTCACACAGTGCTAATGACCAGTGCAGGATGTGAACCGGTGCCTGGTGTGTGTAGTGCTGCCGTGGGTGGCGAACACACACAGGAGTCCCCTCTGCAGAGCGAGCGGCAGAATGGAGTCCAGCTAATTAAGTTTCTAATGGTTTGTTGGAGGGCTGTTATTTCCCTGATGAATCTAATCAACGTGACGGACGACATCAGCGGCAGTGTTTGCGGGAGATCATTGAAGTTTCTCATTAGTGCCGAGTGTCTTATCTCGCCATTCGGTTCTGCCTGCTTGGTTGTTTAGGACCTGAAACAATAGTGGCGAGTTCTCATGCGCACGTTCTTTAAGTGGTTAATTGGATTTTGTGTGGATTGGACGTTAGGCTGGAAATCAGCAGTCAACATATGGCCTCCCTGGTGTTTGGCTGCTCTGAAAACCAGCAGTGTGTGTGGGGGTGGTAGGCAGTTTCCAGTGTGTGTGTGTGTGTGTGTGTACCTGAAGGACCATCCAGGCTGTTCTTAGCAAATGCAACAACAAGGCAACTTGTGTGTGGGTGCCAGAATTGGTAATCGGGAGAAATCCCAGTGGGCTGGTGTTCTAAAAACCAGTCTAACACATCAGCCCAACCCATCGATGATTACTATGCATGCACACAGCACTTATACAGTATAATAACCATGTTTTTATAACGTTTTCATGTTAATTCTGCTTTTGAAGCACAGTGCATGTTCTCGGCTCACTGGCATTATGTTTTAAAAGTGCAACGTGAATGAATTCCACAATGATGCGGTGATTTGTTTTAATACTGTGAGTGTTTTCAGAATCAGGGACACTTTATTCGTCTCAGGGGACATTGCAATTAGTACAGTTGCACCCATTTATATAAAAGAATGAACAGAAGGGTCATTAAGGTGATCCACGTGTCCTACTGTTTTAATACTGGAGGATTGTCTGTTAAAGCAGCAATATGGAGAGTTGATATTTTGCTCTTGGGCTCCCCCTAAAGCCAGGAAGGGGAAATTGCACTTTGTCACCCATTAAGGCTGACATGCTTCTGGGTCGAATCAGTGCAGAAGGTGCATTCAGATCACCCCAGTAGTTCCCTGTGAAGTGGACAGTGCAAGAAGTTTAATAGTTTTAACCGAGGTTCCACCAAAAGAACTGGATCCATTCAGGCTGATAAGAACGTTGGTGTTTTTAGCGAACCGGCCCGCATTTTCACCAGTTTTAGTGGAACCAAGGATACGTCTCAGAATAAGACAACGTCAAGACAACTATTATACATCTAGGTTGCCAGTTTGTATCCCTGGCAGGGCATGACTGAAGTGCCCTTGAGGAAGCCACATAACCTCCCAGCTGCTCCCCGGGCACCTCGGCTAGGACTGCCCACCACTCCGGGCACGTGTGCTCACTGCCCCCTAGTGTGTAAACTCACTAGTATGTGTGTGTGTATTGAAGACAAATTTAGAGCATCATTACTTTAGAAAATAAAGGAGCAGCCAGAGATTACAGTGAACTTCTTTGAACAGTGTTTGCAGAAACATGGACGTAGTCATAACTTTGTGTCTCCAAAATGGCATCTTTACAGGAGAAGGTAAATATGCTCTTAACTAATATTGTAAGTGAGGGCTTAGAGCGTTTCTATTGGTCTATTCATTCGTGATTATTTACACAGTGTGCAGAGCAGATACCAGACTCTAATGATGGAAAAAAAAATGGAGATGGAGATGTAAATGGAGATACGTGGTGTTCATTGGACAGCAGTGATATTCTTTTCCTTTATAATAAATACAAACACCATGTTTTAGGCCTGCAAACATATTAAATTCTCACATCTCAACCAGCCTTCATTCCCCTCCAGAACAACCACTCCAACCCTGATCCTGGACAGCAGGTTTCCATTCCATCCCAAATCACACCCCCATTCAGCCAATCAGGACCTTCTGAAGGCAGGAATTAGTTGGATCAGGTGTGGTGGGTTAGGAAACATCTGTACATAGGAGCAGATAAACCAAAGCCAGGGCTGTCTACAGAGTATTCACTGCACACACACAGTGTGTGTGTGTGTGTGTGTGTGTGTTTGATCTAGGCTTTGTGTCAGCTGCAAAGGAGTTGCTCCTCTGATTCCAGCCTTTTGGGAACAAAGATTCAACTCCAATGCGCTGGACTCGGTTCCCCCCGGAGACTGTTTTGTTTGTCCGGTCTTGCAGCCTGTCTGCATCCGTCCACAGCACCTCCACCAACAGTCGGGCAGCACAGAATTTCAGTGAAATTCAGGGCTGAATGTGGTAGCTCTGTGTGATCAGTGGAGTTGGCAGAGGAGAATCAGATATATTCTATTATTTAACAGCAGTTTTCAGTGTAATTTGTCCTTTTTATTTAATGAAAAGGCTGTGAGTTGGGGAGATGTCATAGCTACAACTTCTTTTCCTTCATGTGAGATGTCACCATAGGGGCTCCGTAAGATCCTGCTGGTACAGGTGTCCTCCCATCTGGCACATGATCAGCGCTTTGTTGAAGTGTGGTCGAAACGAGGTTGAAATAACATTGAAGCCGTTTATAATGTGAGGCTTTTGTGAAAAGGTTGATGAAACACTTCTGAGTGTTTTCAAAATGTAATTAGAACATTTATAAAATATAAAAGTTATATATAAGTTATAAAAATGACAACAGCACTGAAGCCACATTGAAACAATGGTGCAGTACTACCATTGTTTCACTTTTCAAAATCAAAAATTGATTCAACCATAACCGTGTTTATTTAACGGTGAGTCGATATACAAAAGGCGCCCTCTAGTGGGGAATATTTAAACTGCTCAACATGGCTTTTGTAAAGATCTGTGGGATCTTTTGTTTTAATCGAGGAACTGATTCACGGAATCAGTTCATTGTCCCTGCTTTTGAAGCTTTTGTGTGTCTGTATCACTCTGCTGCTGCTGACTCTGTACAGTGTGGGTCAGCCAGGGGACGTACGTACAGGCACTGACCACAGTCTCCACAGACTGCAGTTTCCAACTCAAATATTGGTTTTAAAGAGCATTCCCGTGTGTGTGTGTGTGTGTGTGTGTGTGTGTGTGAGAGAGAGAGAGAGAGAGAGAGAGAGAGAGAGAGACTGAGTTCTATATGTTTCTATAAGAAGGATCCTCCCTTATGCAGGTTTTCATCAGGGAATGATGCTGGAATCGATTTAGCTTTAAGGAGATATTTGTAATCTGATTGTAGGCACTTCTTGGGAAATGATACAGTGCTGTTCCACACCCACACACACACACACACACACACACACACACACACACACACACACACACACACACAGGCTCCGTTGAGATTTGCTGAGATCAGAGTGTGTGATGAGGCGAGTGTGACTGGTGATCGGAGCGTTTCCAGTCTGGAGAAAGGGTCAGCAGCTCCAACTGCTCAGAGATGACCTTTTCTCCCAGTCTGGAGAAGAGGTGGCTCAGCACATCTCTCACTATCAAAGTGATCAAACTGGTTCTACAGTCTGATTGGCTGAGCCACATTCAGAGCTGTGCTAAAATACTTGGTGTTGTGGAAACCTAGAACCTTTCCTTAGAACTCTAGGGCATGTTTGTGGGATGTTTCTGTATTTTGACGTACTTTTATTCACCTAACAATTAGAGAAGTGTTTATAGGGGACAGTCACACATACCAGATTGTTTTCAGGAGATTTTGTCTTTTTTTTGTCTCAATTTTGTCTTCATTTCAGATTTAAATATTAACAGAATCTAAATATTTATATGAATATAATCAGGTTTGGAATTGTTGGAATTGTTTATGTATTATTTGTAATCATTAGATTGACAAGGATATTTATGGTAATATGATAATATTTAGGATTAGGTTTAGAATTAGAACCAGGGTTAGGTTTTGGACCAGGTTGAAAAAAATCACACACAGATATTCATGCTTTGAATGTACACTTAAGAAAATCCCTTTCTTTTCAACAGAGGAGATCTTCCAATCATATATCGCACATTGGTGGTCTCCAGACGGTGCTCGGCTGGCCTACGCTACCATCAACGACACCCTGGTGCCCAGGATGGAGGTGCCCATCTTCACAGGATCTCCATACCCAAGTGGCAGAGAGTACCACTACCCTAAAGTAAGCTTCGTAATGGAGTAGATACAGTAGACAACAGGTTGGAGAACTCCTGGAGAACTGGTTTTGTGCAGTTTGGTGATTTAGCAGTTCTTCAAAACAGTTGCACCCAGAAGGAACTGCAATAGTGTCTGAGAATATCAGCAGGTCACTTTCAGTGACGACCAACGAAAATCAGCAGCAAGATCGATGGTTTGTTGTCTCGTATCACACGTCCAGAAGGCCTGGTGTCATGGTGTGAGTGTAATTTCGTATGATGCCAGATCACATTTGATCTTCATTACAGACACTTTATCAGACCAACGTTACATCAATGAGGTTCTGCAACCAGTGGTTCTACCTTTTCTGAACACACACTCCGGTGCTCTATTCCAACATGACGACACTTGTCCACATACTGCTGCCGTCTCAAGATCTCGTCTCAAAGACACAGATACTACGCCGTGGTCTGTCTCATCTCTAGATCTATCCCTGATTGAAAATGTGTAGATGCTATTGGACGCTCCATCAACACTCCACCCCTACCACACCATCTGCAGAACGGAGTGAGAACATTCAAGCTGCATGGGATGGATCATCACAGGACACCATTAGGAACCTCTACAACTCCATACAGAGACATCTGACATGTTGTGTTAAACCCGACGCCGAACTGAGAGACAACACTTCTGTATGAGTAGATCAATAAATACTGATCCTGATCACCTTCAACTTCATTCACTACAGAACTGCAATCCCACACGTCCTTCTGGGTGCAACTATTTGTATACTATTATTTGATGAATGTATGACGCAGTTTGGTACAATATAAGCTTAGTTTACCGATATGATTTCTCGATATGTTGAAGCAGGTGTGGATGACCGCGCTTACCATGCTGCATGCACTGAACTCTGACCCCTGATTTTTATATATCAGTAAATCTCTTTTCTTTTTTTATATCAGTGACAAAAGCTCTGTTCTTCTTCCAGGCAGGAGAGGAGAACCCAGTCATCTCTCTGTATGTGGTCAACCTGAACGGTCCCCTGCACACCATCGAGATGAAAAGACCAGAGGACCCAAGGATAGGGTGAGAAACGCTGCTGAGGGCCCTTTCACAGATGAAACCTTAGAGTATCGAGTCCCTCTTTACTGCCCTGATGAGTATCTTTGAATATTTATAATTTACACGACAACACTCAGCTCAAACCCCCGTCAACTCTTTAATGAGTCAAATGGTCCAGAGAGGTCAGAATGGCAGCAGGTCATTTTCAGTGATGGGTCTCGCTTCGTCTTGGTGGAGACAATCAACAGATCTGTGTGTGGAGACACCGTGGTCAGGTCCAAGATCAATGGTTTGTCACGTCGTACCTCTAGAAGGCCTGGTGTGTCATGGTGTGGAGTATAATTTCGTACGATGCCAGATCACCTTTGGTCAACATCACGTTAATGAGGTCCTGCAACAGGACGACGCTCCACCACATACTGCTGCCGTCTCAAGATCTCGCCTTGAAGATACAGGCCCAGAGTTGGCCCCTTATGGAAACCCATGAAAGTCAAACATCTTTGGTCTCTTTCTGGTAGATGCTGGACCATCTAGTGTGATGAGAGCTCCCTGTGGGCCCCTGATTCACCATGTGGATGAACAGGGCGAACAGGTTAAAGGCTCTTATCTCTGGTACTGTGCATCGGTTTAATTTCCATAAATTGTATTTGTGTGAGGGGCTGTAGATGCGAGCGTCTGCTTACTGTCTAAATGTAAATGTCAAAATCAAAGCCTAACAGTGCTGGTTCAGTTTATTAGCCAGTTATCAGGCATGTAATGAGCTGAATCAGGTGTGTTCGAGCAGGGAAACACTAAGCTGGGTAATTATCCCGGGATGCTGTGGAGGATTAACGACATACATAAACATCCCGTTTGTCCTCCAGGGAGTACTACATTACCATGGTGAAGTGGGCCACCAGTACCAAGCTAGCAGTGAACTGGTTAAACAGAGCCCAGAACATCTCCATTCTGACCCTGTGTGAGGCCACTACAGGAGTGTGCACAAAGGTATGGACACAAGTACACAACTAATACAGTGATAATCGTACTTTAATTGTACTATATTGCAACAGTATTAATTTGTGTGTGTGTGTGTGTGTGTGTGTGTGTGTGTGTGTGTGTGTGTGTGTGTGTGCGTGTGTGTGTGTGTGTGTGCGCGTGCGTGCTTCTTCCAGAAACATGAGGACGAGAGCGAGGGTTGGCTTAACAGACAGGTAATAAAAGTAACAACGCACGTGAATCCTGAATATGAGTGGATCAGACACAGCAGTGCTGCTGGAGTGTTTAAACCCCACTGTGTCTCTGCCGGACGGAGAAACGTCCAGCCGGCAGCGTCCTGTGGGCAGCGTCCTGTGGGCAGCGTCCTGTGAGCAGCGTCCTGTGAGCACTGATGAAGGACTAGAGGACGACCAACACAAACTGTGCAGAAACAGATGAGCTTCTGTCTCCGACTTTACACCTACGAGGTGGAGACACTCGGTAGGAGTGTCTGACAGAGTGGACAGTGAGTGGACACAGTGTTTAAGCACTCCAGCAGCACTGCTGCGTCTGATATATTTTAATAACTCAAATGAAATCGAACATCAAAGCTGTTAAATTCTGTTTGATTGACAGTGATGAGTGCTGTGTAATTATCACACTACATCTCCCCCGTGACAGTAATTAATATCCAATAATATCCGATTAATATCCAGTGTGGATTACAGGAATTCGGTCTGCTCGGTCACCGTGGCGACAGGAGGCCGAGCGGTGAGCTGCAGAGGAAATGTGTTGTTGACACTGCGCTGCATTTTTTTGTTTATGATAATCCCTGCAACACTGTGCAGGAGGTGAAATTGCTTTTCATGATTAGTTTTGTTTTGCTGTTTTTAAGTGCGTTCTTTGCTTGAAGGCTTAAGTCATGAGTTGTTTTACAGCAGAACGGTTCTCCGCTCCACTGCGGATCCCGTCCTGCGGGGGCATGTCTGCTGTTAGATAGGCAATGCATCGTTTTAATTATGAATAATATGATACACGCTGCGTGTGGAGTAGACTTCAGTGCGGGAGGTTGTAATGCAGTGCTGTACAGCTCAAATGTTCTGTACCTGGATTAATGCAAAGCTCGTGTAATTCAGTTTTGATTAAATATTAAAACCCTCTGAAGGCGTCAACAATAGTAAACAAATAAATAAACCAACAGAACCTTTGATGTGCAATGGTTTCTGGTGCAGAATGAAGCTCCGTTGTTCTCCAAAGACGGGATGAAGATGTTCTTCACGAGACCCATCCCGCAAGGCGGCCGAGGGAAGTTCTTCCACATCTCCATGGCCATCTCACAGGTACAGCTCTCATACACGCCTGAATGGTTCTGCAACCTTACAGGTTTTCATTTTCTACACTTTAATCAAGAGCAAATGAACTGAGGAGTTGAATCAGGTGTTCAGGTACATTAATATGATCCTTCTTATTCAGACATGGGAGCCATATTACATTATATACAATACAATGTGATGGTGTGGAATCTCACAGCATGAAAAATGTATATATATATATATATATATATATATATATATATATATATATATATACAAGAGTTGGACAATGAAACTGAAACACCTGTCATTGTATTGTGGGAGGTTTCATGGCTAAATTGGAGCAGCCTGGTGTCCAATCTTCATTAATTGCACCAGTAAGAGCAGAGTGTGAAGGTTCAATTAGCAGGTAAGAGCACAGTTCTGCTCAAAATATCGCAATGAACACAACATTACGGGGGACATACCAGAGTTCAAAAGAGGACAAACTGTTGGTGCACGTCTTGCTGGCGCATCTGTGACCAAGACAGCAAGTCTTTGTGATGTATCAAGAGCCACGGTATCCAGGGTAACGTCAGCACCACCAAGAAGGACCAACCACATCCAACAGGATTAATTGTGGACGCGAGAGGAAGCTGTCTGAAAGGGATGTTGGGGTTCTAACCCGGTTTGTATCCAAAAAATGTCCTTCCCAAGACAAATTGATGCTGTATTGGCCACAAAAGGAGACCCTAGAACACCGTACTAATCAATTATTGTGATCTAAAACCAGGTGTTTCATTGTCCAACCCCTGTATTGTACTTATATAATACAATACATTTAAAAAATAATGACCTTCACAGAACAATTAATTACATTTGGAATATTTAAATATCTTTTTTCTATAAACAAACGTTGTGTTAAATAATGTTAGAACTGATGTTGATGTTGTTTGCTCTTTGTGATGTCACTTCAAACAACATTGGTGTGATGGGGTGGAAAGTCAAACTGAGGGATGTTAATAGTTTTTCTGAATGCATATATCTTCTGTAGACTTGGCCGAGATGAAGATGATGAGATGTTTGTTGAGAGTGACGAGGATGGACAAGATTAGAAATGAGCAGATCAGAGGGACAGTGAAGGTGGAGCAGTTTGGAGGTAAAGCCAGAGAGGCCAGGCTGAGATGGTTTGAACATGTGTTGAGGAGGAAAAGTGGATATATCAGACAAAGAATGTTGGAGATGGAGCTGCCGGGCAGAAGGAGAAGAGGAAGAGCTCAGAGAAGGTTTATTGATGTAGTGAAGGTGGACATGGAGATGGTTGGT
>CM067507.1:36054935-36097602 GCA_034509495.1 Acestrorhynchus altus
AAAGATGAATTCATCCGTGTGGAAGTACACTGGGTCTAAATGCACGTTTACATTTGTGATCTCTGTACACTTTATGAATAGCAGTTAGACCGTAGGGCCACCCTAGAGCTGACAAAGTCATCTACATACATACGGTTCTTGCAATGGACTGGCGCCGTGTTCAGGGGGTATTCCTGCCATGTAGTCCAGGTGGGCACTGAACCCAACCGTGACCCTATTCAGGAAGAAGCAGATAAGATAATGACTGATTGACAAACACACACAAGTTCTGAGTTTTACAGAAAAATATATGGCTTTACATTTGTAGAGTGGAGCTACTGTCTAACTGCTTGCTTTTCAAGGGATATCATATATATATATATATATATATACAGGGCTTTGCAGGCAGTTAGACAGTTGTTCCAATCTAAAGCTGTAAAGACATATACATTTCTATGTTCAGGAATGAAGATAAAGACACATTTACCCAGAAGTGTGCTTACATGTGGTGTAATTTTGCTGATCTACAGACTCTGACTGATCAGAGAGAGGGGGCGGAGCTAATCAGAATCAGAATTACTTTATTAATCCCAAAGGGAAATTGGATATTATTACAGCTGCATCCTTCTATATAAAATTTCCTCCCAAGGGATCAATAAAGTTCTATCTAATCTAATCTAATCTAGATCTAGGGTGGCCCTACAGTCTAACTGCCTGTTCAAGTGTAAGAAGAGCATAAACATAAATGTTGAATCCAACCAAACGTCTTACACAGTATTTAATCAGTTTCAGCTGCAGCTCATTGACTAATGTTTTTGAGGTTCAGCTAAAAATGTTAAGCTGGGATGATTATTTTTCCATCAGTGATATTTATTTCTGTTCCGTTTCAGGCCGTGGAGTTCCATTTGTTGCCATCTACAGCACCCAGGACACACAGAGTGAGTTCAGTCATTTTATATTAACTATTGAAAGGTGTGGTGTGTGTGTGTGTGTGTGTGTGTGTGTGTGTGTGTGTGTGTGTGTGTGTGTGTGTGTGTGTGTGTGTGTGTGTGTGGCTACTGTCATTGTTATGGGGCAAAGGGTTTATCAGGGAGAGATGACAGTGTGGAGTGCTAACACACACACACACACACACACACACACACAGATGTATAATGCAATAGTGGTGTGTTATGATGACCTCATTACTGACCTTTGTTGTGCACCGTCCCAACCACACACACACATACAGCCTCAAATAGTCTTAACCTCAGTCCTACTCATACTGCATGCCAATATAGACAGCTGAGGACCCCCGTAGAGCAGCTGTGTCAAACTCTATAAGGGTGAATTGGTGCTGAGAGCTCTCCGGGCTGATTGGATTACTGAATGGTACTCAGTGTGTGCTATAAAGGATGACCTCTGTGTGTAAGAGCAGGATAATTGCATTATTTATCCAAAAGCACAGTGTAAAATTGCGGATATGGTATCAGAGCCTGATGTAGCAGTCTGGATTAAATTACAGGAGGTCCTGCGAGGGCTTCCTTTCAGAGGCAAACGCATGCAAATGATGCTGGTAATCTGTCCGTCTGCCGTTCAGCTCAGATCAGTGTGAAAATCGAAATGAAAATCTGTGTTTTCATTTTCTCAAGCCGGGAAAATAAACGTTTTTGGCACGTGGGGAAAATACTTAATATATTGGTAAAACAAGAAAGTCAACTTGCAGAACCCAACATCCACCCTTGCCATTTTCTAGGCTTCATATCTCAGGATCAGAGTAACCTACCGACATGTTTCAGCTCCGAAAATGACTAAAATTCACTCGTTTCCAACTGAATTCAATCCCAATTGAAATACCAAAGAAACTTCCAGAGCATGTTTACTGCTCTGTCCACGTGAACATGATCAACCTGCATACAGACTCTGACTGATCAGAGAGAGGGGGCGGGGCTGATACTCAACCTGCATACAGACTCTGACTGATCAGAGAGAGGGGGCGGGGCTGATGATCAACCTGCATACAGACTCTGACTGATCAGAGAGAGGGGGCGGGGCTGATGATCAACCTGCATACAGACTCTGACTGATCAGAGAGAGGGGGCGGGGCTGATCAGAATCAGAATTACTTTATTAATCCCAAAGGGAAATTGCATATTATTACAGCTGCATTCTTCTATATACAAATTTCCCTGAGGGAACCCTCCCAAGGGATCAATAAAGTTCTATCTAATCTAATCTAAAAATAATAATAATAATAATAATAATAATAATAATAATAATAATAAAAATAAGAAGATAGAGAATATATTACTCAATGACTGCACTGACCCAGATATTCAAGAAAATCAGAAGGGAGGAGCTGTTACTGTCTTTCTTTTCTCACACATAGTATATTCTTTATATTTCTATAGTGTTTTCTTTACTAAATTATTGTCTTATATTTCTACTCTTTGCTATGATGTACTGATGCTGCTGCTGGAACCTTAATTTCCCTGAGGGAACCCTCCCATGGGATCAGTAAAGTTCTGTCTAATCTAATCTCTAATCACAGTGTTCAAATTTCAGAATAAAAGTCTTGAGAAGAATACTAATTCATACATAAATAACATTTTACATAACATAAATAATTTTTAAAAATAGTCTTATTTTATTCAGACCACTGTCGAGTATTATGAATAATATCTTTGTCAATCTAATCGTTACAAAAAACTCTCTGGGTGATCCATTTCTAACTGGATTTCTGAGGCCTTTATTGTCCGTACAATCCGAAAAAAGTCGTGCACTTAAGGGTGTGAGGGTTAGAACTGATCCAGAGTTTGCTCTTAAAGGCTTAAAAGTCCTTCAAATATACATTTAAAAGTTAATTGTCTTTCGCCATCGCACGGCAGCAGCTCTGTCACTGCGCTTCAGATTAGAAAGCTCTGGTGATTAGAGTGGCACTGCTGGTGTTTTAGTCACTATCACCAGCCCCAGCTGCTCTCTGCTCTGACTGCCTCCAGCTCTGGCCTTCACCCGCACACTTATCTCACCTTCCAGCCTGGTTCTGCACATACACTGGAAATTGCATTGCAATTTTTGTACGATTATGTTGCATAGCCGTGCGAAAGCTGCAGTGGAGATGTGTATGGATAGCCCGACACTAAAGCCTTCTTTCTGTGTGTGCTCCCTTTGCAGAGCTGATTGACATTGAGCTGAACCTGAACCTCTTGAGAACAGTGAACTCCATGCAGATGCCCAATGACGAATACAGAGACATAGTCATTGAGGATTACAGTACGTCCTCCTGCCTTCCTCCATTCATGGGTTGTAAACTGGACTGTTATTTGTTTTTGTTCCTTTGACCTCAGGTTTTAAATCCAGTTTTAATTTTAAAACCAAACCTGAACTTCCACCCCAGTGCTGCCGTTTGTCATTTTTTAAAGTATATCAATTATACAGTCGTGTGAAAAAGCTACGAAAACCCAGTGAACACCTTTAATTTGAACATCTTTAAACATCTGGGCATTTGATCTTCACTTAAAGCACATCAGCTTTGTCTTATTTAAACCTCAGACATTAGTTTGGTTTGCTCTTGGTTGTTGGAAAGAGTGGGATCACCATACCTAGATCCAAAGAGCTCTCTGAGGCCTTCAGAAAGACGGCTGTAGATGCAGATGAGTCTGGGAAGGGAATTAAAAAGATCACAGAACAATTAGAAATCAGCCGTTCCTCGGCCCGGAACATCACTTACAAGTGGAGAACATTTGAAGCAACTGCCCACATGACCAGATTAGACTGTCCTAGCAAGTTCAGCCCAAGAGCAGAACCACAAGATGTGTAAAGAAGATCCAGCAATCCTTAAATGTCATCATCGGACCCACAGGTAGATGTCGCCACAGTTAATGTCTATATTTACATAAGCTGTACTACTGTACTTCACCTGTCACCGTGAACTCATCAGATACACCGTAATGGAGGTTATGATGTGACAGCAATGTTCAATGATGTAACTGTTTCACAGTAACAAACCAACCACTTTCCTCAGTGCGGTTGCAGGTTGTTGATTGGCTGTCTGTTTCTGGTTCCCAGCTCTGACCATACAGATCCTGAAACCCGCCGGCTTCATAGAAACAGCACACTACCCTCTACTGCTGCTAGTGTGAGTCTCAACTGTTTCAGCACTGTTACACACATCTGCCTACACGTGTTGATATGTTAAGACATGGGGGACAGGCACATAGGACATCTCCAAAAGTCAAATTTGAAGATGTCGCAATGAATGGACCAGTAGAAATATTCCAAAATGACTAATCTAATGAAATCTAATCAGCTATAACATTAAAACCACTGAAAGGTGACGTGAAGAACACTGATCATCTGCTTCCAGTGAAGAAAAAATGCTCAAACACTTTGACAAGAACCGACGTTCTAGATGGCTGGATCAGAACGTCTCCAAAACATCAGGCAGGTCTGTGGGGTGTTCCCAGTATGTGGTGGAAGGTACCTGTCAAAAGTGCTCCAAGGATGACAGCCAAGGAACCGGCAAGCTTGTGTGCAAAATCCCTACTCAAAACGGTTCTGAAGGCAGCTCTACCTCTGAGGCAGAACAACCATTATTGGTTCAGAGAATTATCGATTAAAGTTTGTAGGAGGAGCTTTAAAAGTGTATTCACAGAACCTAAGGTGGTTTTTCTGCCTCAGGGGTAGAGCTGCCTTCAGAGCCTTTGGGGAGTGATTTGGGGACACCCCTATCTGGGGTCTGGGGTCTTATGGAAGGCTCAATGGTTTAAAGTTGACACAATATTAGGCAGGTGGTTTTAATGTTGTGGCTGATTTATCATGCGACCCATTTGTGCTTTGTTATGTATTTATATCAGTCTAAATTTTCTTCTGTGAATGAATACACACACACACACACACACACACACACACACACACACACACACACACACACACACACACAGTCGTTGTTGAGGCTGATAGGGCCAGTGGTAATCTGTCTCAGTTTTGGAGCTGTCCAACGCTGCACATGTACTGTTTTCTTCTCACTCCTTATTCCATTCATCAGCTAATTAGACCAGTATAAATTTATAGCCTGACAAATTTCACCAACAATACACTGAATTATTCATGCTGTTCCATGACCACAAGGAATAAAATGAGGCCTTTTCCAGGTTCTAGGTTAGGTCAGGGGGTTAGAAGGGTATAAAGCCCCCCCAGCACTGAGCTGTGGAGCAGTGGAACCGTGTTCTCTGGTATGATGGAGCTCCATCCAGTACTTTTGGGATGAGTAGGGGAAGAGGTGGGGGGGAGATCATCCAACGTCCTGACCTCAGTAATGCTCGTCACTGTCCAGCCATCATGCTCATGTGGGTTTCACATGGCTGGAACCTGGCCGAGGTGGATTCTAGGTCAGCATGTGCTTTGAGTAGGCTTGAAGGCTTCCCAAATGGGCCACCTAGATGGGGCAGAATTTGGGCCCTCACTGAACTTGGTTGGCATCCATGTGTGGGGCCCCATGTTTCCCAGTTAGGTTAACATTATGGGCCCTGCATGGGACATGTTATCGGGGTAGATTCACAATCCTCACAGCAATGCTCCAAAATCTAGTAGAGAGTCTCCCCTGGACAGTAGAATGCACCACCACAAATCTGCTCAGTATTCTCTAAGATCTAAGGTCTTTAGTCATTCTCAGAGCAGTTCTCTTGGAAAGTTTTCTTGGTCTTCCAGAACTCAGCTTGTTCTCCTGCTCTCCTCGTTCTTCATAATCTTCTAATCCAGCAAGCACACACTTTAAGCAGCCTATTAATCGAGACTGCTCAGACACTGTCTGCTACTGAAACCTTACCAGTCTCTGCTTACACTGCCAATGAGTCCAGGGCGTGTGTGTGTGTGTGTGTGTGTGTGTGTGTGTGTGTGTGTGTGTGTGTGTGTGTGAGAGAGAGAGAGAGAGAGAGAAGGAGAGGGTGCAGATAAGTCGAATTGATCCGTGGTCCAGAGTTAGAGGGAAGTACATTAATTAAAGTGAACTGTATTTGAAGCATATCAGACATTTTATTCTCTCGTTAACTTTAGTTACAGTTGGAAAATCGTTTATCTGACATTTTTTAGGGGTTGATTTTTAAAATTTTTTGTTTCACAAGATAAAATCAAGAGGACGTGGATCAACAGACGCTCAAAGGAAAATAGAATAAGAGACGTGGGGCAGCAAAAGTGATCCGTATTTAAAGCATACCTCGTTGGAAATCCAAAATATCCATCTATCCATTCATCATCTGCCGCTTTTCCGAGTTTGGGTCGCAGCAAAAGCAAGCCCTTCCGGGAGGGTACCAGGATTCCCAGGCCAGCTGAGGGATATGATCTCTCCAGCATGTCCTGAGTAATCCAGAATATGTGTGTTTGCCATGTTTCAAGAGTCCAGTAAGACAGACCGCACTGGTTTTACCATCCAGTGGTTTCCCTCAGAAGGACGTGTGGGATTGCAGTTGTTGCAGTTGTTGATGTTGGGAAAGAAGATGACGGTGATCAGGATCAATAACTGATTATAAATGTCGGTTGATCTGATCAATATTTATTGATCTACTCATACAGAAGTCGCAACGTGCCAGACGTCTCTGCATGGAGGTGTAGAGGTTCCTAATGTTGTCCTTTGATGATCCATCCCATGCAGCTGGAATGTTCTCACGTTAGGTTCAAACTGCATCATTGGGGTCCTATACAGTGGACTGTAATGATCTCTCTCTCTCTCTCAGGGATGGTACTCCAGGTGGGCAGTCGATCTCGGAGCAGTTCCAGGTGGACTGGGCCACAGTTCTAGTGAGCAGTTTCGGTGCCATCATAATGCGCGTTGATGGACGTGGCCGTGGTTTCCAGGGCACGAACGTCCTCCACAAGGTTCAGCGCCGGCTGGGCAGGTGTGAGGAAGAGGACCAGCTGAGGGCTCTCAGGTACACCGGGGTCACCGCAGATCCTACATACACACAGAGGGGGTGATGTGGGAGTGTGGAACATCTAGGATGATCTGTCTGATCACATTGTTCTAGAATGGTCTGTACCACTCATAACCATTATAGAATGTTCTCCACTATTCACACAGTTCTAGGATGATCGCCCCTAATTACACTGTTCTAGATAACTCTGTTCCAAACTGTTTTAGAAGATTCTCGACTACTTATACTGGTGTAAAATAATCTGTACAACTCAGTGTTCTTAAATGTTCTCCCCTATTCACCCTGTTCTAGAATGATCTCCTTCGCTTAGAATGTTTGGGATATTCTTGGTTTTTGTTGCAGAGGTTTGTTGGGTGGTTACCGTGGTACTGCTCACTAATACAGTTTACCTGTTGTGATGATTTTCAGTATTATAGCACAGGAGCCGTACATTGACAAAACCAGGATTGGAGCTTTTGGACAGGTAAGATAATGATCACCCTCTCTCTCCCTCACACACACACACACACACACACACACACACACACACGCACGCACATACTCGCCTGAAAATGTCCACTTACCTTCAGGGCAGGGGTGTCAGTGAGTCATTATCTTCACCACTTCTTCATGAATGGGGGTCACGGTTAATCCGTGCCCACCTGGAGTCATCGGGCGCAAGGCAGGAATACCCCCTGGACAGACCATCACTCACACCCAGGGGGCAATTTAGCACGGTCAATTCACCTGGGAGGCAAGAGGAAACCCACACAGACGCGCACCAAGCTCCTCACAGACAGTGACCTGAGTGGGGATTGAACCCACAACCCCAGGCCTCTGGAGCTGTGTGGCACCACTGAGCCTGGGCTTGGACATTTTGGACATATTTCCATGGAAATTGGATGGACGATATTAGCATGAATTACAACCATTTTCATTTCAAAGGGAATTGAATTGCATCAGAAAGTGAATTGCATCGGCCAGGCCAGTCACCTCAATCCATCTGAGTATGACATTTTTTTCTGAAGGCAGTAAAATTGGAGCATTAAAGGCACAGCAGAACATCTTCAGCATCTGCTCATGCTTATGGGTCTATGGGATGTCCAATGTGTCCAGTATCTTTTAAGCCCCTATAAAGCCCCTATGGATCGGTTATAATTATCTTTGCTGCAAATGCAACATCATTAGCGAGGGCTTTGAAGGAGACTGTCTTGTTTAAACCTCAAACATTAGTTTGGTTTGCTCTTGATTGTTGAAGTGAGTGGGATCCCCACGGTGAGGTCCAAAGAGATCCCCAGGAAGGAATTTTAAGAAGATCTCAGAACAAGGAACAAAGAAGTCAGCCATTCTGCCAGCATGAACATGGCGGCTCCAGAGGAGACCACAAGATGAGTGCCGAAGATCCAACAATGCTAACGTGTCATCATGGCAGCAGGTAGCTCTCGCCACAGGTGATGTGAAAGTGCAACATCTACCATCAGAAAGTCAAAAATAAAGAAATTCAGGACAAGAAAGTCTAGGACCCCGAGTGGCGTAGCGGGATAAGGTGCTACCACTATGATCCATGCTGGTTCGATCCTGGGGTCGCTGCTGCTCACCGTCGGCAGCCAGGGTCCAGAGGGGTCCAGGGGATGTGGCACTAGTCCCACATCTCACAAGTGCACTGCTGGTCAACGCAGGCGTCTGCTGTCCATTGTGTTGGGGATCGCTCCAAGCGCGATAGCTGCCCGGCAATGATACAAATAGCGGCAGGAGGAAACATGGACAATTTCTCCCTAGCGTTGAGAGCATGGCATGTAATGTGGGAAGCTACTTAGGGGGATGGGTAATAAAAAAAAAGATTCATCTGTCTAAAGCACTTTGTTCCAGATGTCCTGGTCTTGATGTTCTTCCAGCACAGCTGAAATTACATAAGTTAGGTATCGACCTGACTGTCTGTGGCATCATATTTAAGAGTATTTAAACAGTCGTGATCCAGAAACTGCTCAGGTACTCTGAATGCATCACTGCCTCTCCGAATCAGCACGGGCTCCCGTTTCTCCTGTTTCTTTAGTTGGACCGCATCCGTACCCTCGGGCTGCTTGCACTAGTCTTAAGACAGCAATGCTCTTCTGTTAGTTGGTCTGCCAAATGTTGTAAATATACAGCTGCATAACGAAGCAGCTCCCAGTCCCAGGCCTGGAGATCTATTCCCCGGAACAGTTTAGAGCTTTTCCTTCTTTAACCCAATCTGATTG
The DNA here is from genome assembly GCA_034509495.1 of Acestrorhynchus altus. Taxonomy (NCBI): domain Eukaryota; kingdom Metazoa; phylum Chordata; class Actinopteri; order Characiformes; family Acestrorhynchidae; genus Acestrorhynchus; species Acestrorhynchus altus. Next base: position 36,064,039 of record CM067507.1, read on the forward strand.
ACCTCGCCAGTTAATTACACAGCCCCTCGAGAGCCGGAGCAGCTGAGTGAGGAACGGGGGAAACATGAAAACCGTGCAGGGTCTCCAGGACTGGGACTGGAGAAGGCTGATATAAAACATGCCCTCAGGGCAGCAGAGTAACGTTTTATCAATCCGCAGTTTAATGAGGAACGCTGCAGTTCAGGACGAAAACACAGCCGTGCTCAGGAAGACGCTACCACGAGACTTGGGAACATAAATCCTCCCGGCTTCAAATATATTGTCGCCATCAGTTTCACCGTCGCCGCTTGTTTGTAGTCTTTTCTCTGAACTACCTCGTCACACAACTACTGCCCGAGTCCATCCGCTTTCATTATACACCGTGTGGACAAAAGTATCGGGACACCCGCTCGCTGTTTTGTCTCAAATCCAGGGGATTGAAAAGGGTTTACCCTGCTTTTGTTGGAGTGACTGTTTCTACTGTTCAGACAAGACTTCCTACTACAGGTTGGAGCATTGCTGTGAGGATTTGATTGCATTCAGCGACTTGGTGAGGTCAGATGTTGGATGACCACTACTTCTAGTTCTTGTATGACAGCAATGATCTTTACTCGTCAGCCATTTTGCAGAAGAAGAAGAAGAAGGTCTTTATTTCAACATGAAATCTGATTACTTTTCCTAAAGTGTCTCCAAGGTTGGAAAAAGTGAACAATAATCATTATATTTAAATTTCTTTGAAAGCTCAGATTTTGGAGCATTGCTGTGAGGATTTGATTGCATTCAGTCACGATGTTGGATGATCACTACTCCTAGTTTTGGTGTGATAGCAACGATATTAACTTCTCAGCCAGTTTGCATTTCTTTTTAAGTACCCAACACTAATCCTTAGGGTGTAATATGCAATACAAGGGGTTAATTAGAATCCACTTCATTTTGGCTTTCAGACTCCAAACTCTGAGTGTTGTTCATTAATATTCATGAGCACATGAACATGTGGGCTTTGGTTATGTAAACTCTGAGCTGAGAACTTCCACAATGACTTTACGACTTAATTACTGTTTATAAATGTTTTATAAATGTGGCCCAATTTCCAGGACAGGATTCTGGTTCAACATGATATTAAATATCTGCTAGAGTGTCAGGTGTTCAGGATTATAGAGTATTCCAGAAAATGGTCAGGGATCAGAGCTGTGCTCACAGTGTGTGTGTGTGTGTGTGTGTGTGTGTGTGTGTGTGTGTGTGTTTGTGTTCTAGGTGTATGGGGGATACATCACTAGCCTTCTGCTCAGCTCTGAAGACTCTGTACTGAAGTGTGGAGCTGTTCTCTCACCCATCACTGACTTTGAGTTGTATGGTAAGCTGTGTGTGTGTGTGTGTATGTGTGTGTGTGTGTGTGTGTGTGTGTGTGTGTGTGTGTCTCAGTGTGTAGACCCTCAGCCAAAACATGTTCAGTGCCTGAATCTGCTTCTTTAGTTTTGCACTGGAGCTGTGAGCCCAGTATAGATACATTATATGTGGACAAAAGTATTGGGACACCTGCTCATTTATTGTTTCTTCTGAAATCAGGGATATTGAAGAGATTCTCCTGCTTTTGCTGGAGTAACTGTCTCTACTGTCCAGGGAAGACTTTCTACTAGATTCCACACTGCTATGTGGATTTGATTGTATTCACCCAGATAACATGGGGCCCATAATGTTAGCCTAACTGGGAAAGGTTTTGTCCGTACTGGCCCCACAATATGAATGGGCCCCATTTGGTTGGACGTATAGTGCATGTAGTTACTAGAGTAAAAAAGAAGAATTGGATTGGAAGTGGTTGCTATGGTGTTGCTAGATGTTTGGTAGGTGGTTGTTATGGTGTTGCTAGATGGTTGGTAGATGGTTGATATGGTGTTACATACCGAATACAGCATTAATATAATTAACACATTAACACATCATTTTTATTAAGTGGTTCTTGGCTTGGACATTTAGTTCTAGATAAAAAAATAGTCTGTTTATATGATGTGGAGGAAAAGGGTGCTCACACTCATCACTCACAGGCAATTAAAATGGGTTCTTCTGGAGAACAAACGTATTTCTGTATATCAATAATTCTGCTCTGATCTGCTTTTCAGCGTCTGCCTTTTCAGAGCGATATCTGGGGCTTCCTAAACCAGACAGACGAGCATATGAGGTACGTCGCCTCCGACGCCGGTTAGGATCGCTGGACGTTTGACTCACTTTAATTTACTGACTGTGTTCTGCTTCTTTCCTCCGTCCACAGATGACCAATCTGGCATATCGGGCGTCTCAGTTTGTGGACAGGAAGTTTTTGATCATTCATCCAACTGCAGATGGTAGGTTCTTCCCAAAATCTCATTTTGACCAAATACCATAAAGTCCAGTGCACATTTCTCAGCGGTCAGTGTCAGTGAGAGCGTCTACCTGTAATTAACTCTATATAATATTAGAATAAACCCAAATAAACATAAAGTCAGTGTCAGTGAGAATGTCTACCTGTAATTAACTCTATATAACATTAGAATAAACCCAAATAAACATACAGTCAGTGTCAGTGAGAACGTCTACCTGTAATTAACTCTATATAACATTAGAATAAACCCAAATAAACATAAAGTCAGTGTCAGTGAGAGCGTCTACCTGTAATTAACTCTATATAACATTAGAATAAACCCAAATAAACATAAAGTCAGTGTCAGTGAGAGCGTCTACCTGTAATTAACTCTATATAACATTAGAATAAACCCAAATAAACATAAAGTCAGTGGTCAGTGAGAGCGTCTACCTGTAATTAACTCTATATAACATTAGAATAAACCCAAATAAGCATAAAGTCAGTGGTCAGTGAGAGCGTCTACCTGTAATTAACTCTATATAACATTAGAATAAACCCAAATAAACATAAAGTCAGTGGTCAGTGAGAGCGTCTACCTGTAATTAACTCTATATAACATTAGAATAAACTCAAACATAACGAAATATATAAATATATAACTGAGTAGCAAAAACAGTATAGATGAGGACTCCAGTTTACTGTAACAATGCTGTAAAGCAGTTATTTAGGACGTTGCAGTCGTACAGCATTCAGAGAACGTGGCTCTGACTCTCGACATTATGGGCCTGATGTCAGCTGATCCTTACTGCCACTGTGTCCTTCAGCAAGGCACTTAACCTGTAGCTGCACCAGCGAGACTGCCCCTGCTGGTGGTTAATTAAGTCGCACTGGATGAAAGTGTCAGCTAAATATAAATGTTCTCTTTTTCCTTTGCAGAAAAAGTACATTTTCAGCACACGGCCAAATTCATCTCCAAGTTAATCAGCGAGAAAGCCAACTACACTCTTCAGGTAATGGACCACCTGTGTCTGTGACTGCTGCTGTGTACCTACGTTGCTTTACGGAATCAGAGATCTGTGCTGTGCCAGCAATTTAACTGCAAAGTGTAAAAATTAGTTTCTGCGTTCTTTATTGAATGTTACAGCAAAGGATTTCCTCTTTAGTCATGATAAAGTGTGTGATATATATATATATATATATATATACACTGAATCATGACACTAGGACCACCGTTGTTTCGTTATTTACTGTCATTCTATCAGCTCTTCTGATCACACAGGAGCACTTTGTAGTTCTATAATTACAGGCTGTAGTTCATCTGTTTCTCTGCAGACTTTATTCTGCTTTGTTACATTCTCTGGCATCGTCTTAGCCTCTGTGTTGGGCTGGTACGAGTGGATCAGACACAGCAGTGCTGCTGGAGTGTTTAAACCCCTCAGTGTCACTGCTGGACGGAGAACAGTCCACTGATGAGAAATGTCCAGCTGAGAGCGTCCTGTGGGCAGCGTCCCGTGAGCACTGATGAAGGACTAGAGGACGACCAACACAAACTGTGCAGAAACAGATGAGCTCCTCCACAGGTGGAGGAAGTACATAGGAGATAGTGTCTAATACACAGTGTTTAAAAACTCCAGCAGCACTGCTGTGTCTGATCCACTCATAACAGCACAACACACACTAACACACCAGCACCATGTCAGTGTGACTGCAGTGCTGAGAATGACCCACCACCCACATAATAGCTGCTCTGTGGTGGTCCTGTGGGGTCCTGATCATTGAAGATCAGGGTGAAAGGAGGAGAATAAAGTCTGCAGAGAAACAGATGAACTACAGTCTGGAATTATAGAACCACAAAGAGCTCCTGTGTGGAAGGAGGACAGTGAACGTAGAAAGGAAGAGGCCATATTTAAATATGTGTAAGTATATATTTGGGCTGTTAAACGATGTAAAATATAAACTAATTAATTGCACTATTAATTGTGGTGAAACAATTTTCACACCCGTATATATTATTTACTGGATCTTTAATGATCCCAAAGGGAAAAGACACTTGATGTGTCTTCGTAATCAGGCTCAATACCTCGGTTTAGATTTGTCTTGACAGCATTTTGTAATGGATCAATAAACCTGATCGATAAACAAGACTTCTTCTGAGTTGAGGTGAGCATGTTACAACAGGAATCACCTACAATGTGCTGAACAGAATGTACTCCAGGACCAGGGCTGGGAAACTAGGACGCATCCAAAAAAAAAAAAAAAAAAAAAAGAAATCCAGGAGTCAAGAACAAGACAAGCCAAAACGCACACACGGCTTGTCTTGTCCCTGTAGAAAACTCCTTCCAATAGAATAGGACTCTCTGGAGCAGATGAACAATCATGGACCTTTTGTCATCATGCTTAATGCCAGGCGTGGGTTAGAGGGGTATAAAGCCCACCCGCATCAGTGGATTGATCCTGTACTTCCTCACAACAATGCTCTTGAATGTAGTAGAAAGTGTTCTGTGGGCAGTAGCTCCAACAAAAGCAGGATCAGCTCTTTAATACCCTTCATTTCAGAAGAATCGATGAACGAGCAGGTGTCCCAATACTTTTGTCCACATACTGTACTCTTTCCTAAGGAAGCTAAAGAAGAATCACAATCGCAGACACAGTGCAACACCGAGCCACTATATTCCTGTGACAGCATGATCTGCTCCCATCAAGAGAAGGATTATCCAGTTAATCCAATTAGAGTGGTACAGCAGGAGAATCCCTCTCTGCTCTCTGCTCCCTAATAAGGCCCTCTTTTAATTGATGGATGTTGAATACCTCTGGAATTAATTAGGGTCAGATATTCTGCGGGATGTTTTCGACCGTTACTGAGCAGGACCGCTCCTCTTGTCTAATAACATGCTAATGAGGTGGACGGCTGCTTTCCCATGGAATGAGAAGTCGTGTAGGCCATGCTGGTGCGGGACAAACTATGACCCCTTTGTCCTGTTAATGAGTGATCGCACCACGCAAATGAAAAACGGTGAAGAATCCGAGTAAATTTCACCCACGTCACACTATATGTCCAGATATGTGTGGGAACACCTTCTAATGAATGCATTCACCTACTTGAAGTTGCTGACACAGATGTGCAAATGCACACACATTTGTCCTTGTCCCTGTAGAGAAGTACTGCCAATAGAATCGGACTCTCTGGAGGACAAACATGAACCTCCCTCCAACTCTGAGCTTTGGAGCAGTGGAACTGTGTTCTCTGGAATGATGGAGCTCCATACAGTACTTCTGGGAGGAGTTGGAGATGATGTGGGGTGATGATCATCCAACATTGTCACTGAATGCAATCACTAGTTTTGGTTCTTTATGGAGCATGAGGTTCCAGCAGTATACTCTGTATGTCAAGAACTTATTACTGCTAATACTGAAGCTCATACCAATCAGCCATAACATTAAAACCACCCGCCTAACATGATGTAGGTGCCTTCACAACAGATCTATGCATTCAATGCATTGACTCCACACGTCATGTGGTATCTGGCACCAAGACTAACATTACAGCAGATCCTTTGTCCTGTAAAATCTCAGGTGGGACCTCCATGAATGTCAAAGAGTCATAAGCCTTGGGACCTGCCTGATGTTTTGGAGATGTTCTGACTCAGTCACAGTTTGGTTCTTGTTAAAATGTCCCAGATTCTGATGCTTGTCCCTTTTCCCAACTTCCAACAACTTCAAGAAATTAAAGCCTAAATTAATATATTAATTTCTATTAATGAATAGAAGCCTAAATAAAAATTAGAATTCTATGCTGCCCACTAGCTTATAATGGATGGTTTTCATTGATTTAAAGCCTCTGTCTGCTCATTTTCCTGACTGTGGCGAGATGTTAAAGTTGGACTAAAGTTGGCCCTGTGACGTCAGATCAGCTAAAGAACCAATCAGAGTTACATCACCTAGTTCATCCCACCAGCTTCCTTGTGTGGTAATAAAAGTAGCTTTGCTCGTTTAAGCTCTGTGATAGTTAACACTCTGTGAGGGATGAAGCACCGTGTGCTGGTTAAAGGTCATTTATAGTTGAAGCCTGGAAATGCTCTGCTTCCAACATTTCCACAAACACGGCGACACCAACCATGCAGGAGTTACTCTCCAACGTAGTAGATCACTTAATTGGCCGTTCCACCTTACTTGGTTCAGAGCTTACAGGACATAACTGAAGTGTGGCGCTGTTTTAAGGTGGAATTTCAACTTTGAGCTGTGAGATGAAATGTTTGTTCGTAATTATGATTGAAAATATTTCGTACCAGTCCGATCCAGTGAAGACATGAATATATGAAGACATGAAATGTCACCACTGAATTAGAACATTTAAAAACAGGCATGGCTGCAGCTCGTGACTTTTAGAGCATTTACGGTGAATAGTAAAGCAGCACTTCAAACTCTGTCTTGTTCTCATCTCGTACCAGATCTACCCAGACGAAGGCCACTTCATTCACAGTGACGCAACAAGGCAGCACCTCAGCCAGTCTCTGGTCAACTTTTTCGAGGAATGCTTCAGGCTACCAGAGTACGTGTTCGAGGAGGTCTTGGAGGAGGAGAATGAAGATGAGGGTTAGCCCCGCCGCCCTCTGGCCCACGGCACCCAAGCACAAAGCCAGCTCCTTTTGCCACACGATATGCAAACCATCCTTTTAAGCCCTCCAGTTTGTTTGGTTTGTTTTGGGTTCTTTTGGGGTCTTTTTTTGTCCGTTTGTCTCCAAGGTCATCGTCCTCACTTATTCCATGGTAACCCATGACTGCCCCCTGGTGGACACTTGCTTCTCGTTCCCCTGCTGCTCCCTTGATGTTAGACCTGCATCCCTTTCTGGCTCTGCAGGACTGTGGACGTCTGGCAGGTGGCCCAAACTGCCTTTTCACCCAGCTGGCCAGGGGTGTAGGGGTCCACAGGAGAGAAAGGATGTGAAGGAAGAAGAGGGGGGAGAGAAGGAGGAGGCCACAGAGTCCCTGGCTTGTCCGTCACCTGCGATGGACAGGCTGCTCTGAGGCCGACAACTGCTGGAGGAAGTGACCATCGATGCCCCTCCTGCTACAACCTTCAGACTCAAAGGAAGGAGGGGTTTTATAGCACAAGACTGAGCGCAAAGACTCTGCTGATGGTGCTGGTGAGGAGGTTGGGTGAGATGTTCGGTGTTTCGGTAGGGGTGGGGACGGGGTGGGGGGGGGTTCAAACTTAAAAAAAAAAAAAGGAAAAGAAAAAAGCTCATGTCTGATTGTGCTTGTGTCTGTCGTTCTGATGTAAAGTAGCACACAAAGAAAAAAATCATCAACCTGGGTATTAATAAACTCGTTTTTCAGTGTTTGGATTTCGTCCTGATCTTGGAAACCTTGTAGCCTCAAGTATGTATTTCAAAAGTGTCGGCTCGAACCCGAGTTTCATTTTCAACAACGATGGGGAGCAGAAAAATATTACAGAACCTTATATATTTATTTACTCATCCGCACAGACCATGACAGTTCTGGAAGACTGTTGATATCATTCCATAATTCAGCTTTTCGTTGGTGTGGTAGTCTCTCAGTGCTAAACCAAGCACACAATCTAGTTTTAGTCACTGTGCCTTACTATGGGAGCAAGCGATCCTTCACGAGCAAGGAGCCTCCTTAGAAATACACCAGTCATTGAAGGCTCATTTCGAAACCACCAGATCTTCAAACTGCGTCATGCATGCAGTCGAACTCCTGAACGCCAACATCAACTGCTGTCGGACATTCCGTCGGAACACCACTATCGAATATAAACCACGTCACACTGTGGATTTTCGTTTAAGGAGTGTTTATTTGTGCATGTGTGAACCAGTGTTGTTTTATGACCAGTAAGACTCTTCAACGCTGTTTGGTCCAACTGAAGGGTCTTTGAGTTATAAAGAAGCATGAAATGATTATAATTTATAGTATGATTTCAACTGAACCTCAGTGGTAAACCAAGGCGTGCCCATATACGGGCAAGAGGACCAGTTTTGGTAATAAGAAGCCCAAACCAACCTGTACATAGGATAAATGATAGTATTATCAAGAGTGTGTGAGTGGGATACATTACTGTGCAAATGATGGTTTTACAATACTATCCAGTTAAAGGGGAAGTCCAGCAGCTTTTTCAAATTTCTGCATAATTCCGTGGCTGAAATGGAGACCTGTTCATTGTGAGAGACGGGTGGGTTTCCCCAAACGTTCGGAAGTCCCGAAACACGTAGTCGTTCGTATATTTTAAGAGTATTTGGACTCCTAACACACCAAGTACATCTTAACTCGAAATTCACTTGCAATTCTGCATCAAAAACGATTGCACTAATTTTCCTTCAAGCATGAGCCGAAAGGTCAGCGAGAACAGTTCTGTTGCTCATTCTTCCTGAGTGGGATTCCGTGTTGTAGGAGAAATGAATACTATGGAGAGCCAATGCACAGTTGAGTATATAAACTTGTCATCTGGAATAATGCAGCAGTGAACCTACCACCACCATGTGTCTCAGGTTCATATGTAATGTCCAACACATGGGAGGTAAATACATTTTCCTTGGGACCATTTTCCTGTGCAGAGCTCTGCATGTGTCCCTCCACCGTTCATGGATTTTACAACACATTTCAGACTAAAATCGTCCTATAACGACAACATTAGACACCATGTTCTTCACCATTCGTGTATTAACTTTCTGCGTGGCAGCTTTTAGAGGCACTAAACTTTTCGGACCTTTCCATTCATCACTACTGTAGACAATTCTGACTCTTTCTTCTCTAAATGACTTTTTTTTTTATATCATATCCTTTTAATTATGCAGAAATTCTGAACGATGGGTGGAATTCCCTTTTCGGCATTAGAGTCAAATTCCATGGCATTTCCACTTCACAGAGCTGCAGTTAAATCTTTGCACAGGACTGTAAATGAGAAAACGTTGTAAATTTCCTTTTCCTGCATTTCTGAAAGCTCTTGAGGCTGGAGTTTACGTTTTTCTCTCACGTCATTTGAATGAAACGTTCATGTTTAATCTTGATGCATTCATTGTGCATGCTGGCAAACCCTTTTGCAACTCCAAGCTATTTTTTAATGCTCGAATATTCCATGTAGTATTTTTTGACGGCTTGAATGTTCCTTACCGACCTGTACTTTCATTTACAGTAGATTTGTGAGTGAAACCCCAGTCTCGTCAGATCGGTGTATTAATGTTACTCAAATATCATTTTAGTCTTAATATCTGAGTGTTTCCTGTACATACAGCATTTAGAACCTTTTCGTTCTCCTGCTCCCGTCTGCGGACAGGGCGAGGCCGGAGGCTCAGAGGTGGATGGTGTTTCTGCTTATTGCTCTGGACTCTCATGATGAACAGTGGGAACGCTTGAAGGAGCCACGGCATAACGAGATTCTACTTCACACAGCTAAACTGGAGGACCATCACTTTGTTGACCAAACCTTTAGAGGAGGCGCATTGTGGAATGTGGCATGAAGGCATCTGCCAGAATAAACGTTATTTTACCATCATGACTTGTGACACGTTCTTCACTTACATTCATGGACACCCCATCTAATGAATGCATTCAGATACTTTAAGCTGCACAGATGTGCAAATGCACACAGGTTGTCTAGTCCATGTAAAGTACTGCCAATTGAATAGGAGCAGATAAACAAATATGTCTAATGCCAGGTGGGTTAGAGGGGTGTAAAGCCCCCCAGTATTGAGCTGTGGAGCAATGGAACTGTGCTCCCTGGAATGATGGAGCTCCATCCAAAACTACTTAGAGGGATGAGGCGGATTATTATTATGCTTTTGTCAGTGAATGCAATCAAATCCTCACAGTAATGGACCACAATCTAGTAGAAAGTCTTCCCAGGACAGAAGAGACAAAAGCAGAACAAACTCTTTCTAACAGCCTCCATTTCAGAAGAAACGATGAATGAATGAGTAGGTGTCCCAACACTTTAGTCCATATAGTGAACAATTTAAACCCGATCTATTATAATCAAATCAATTCATCAGTATGAAAGTGTGATTCCAGAGTGATGAACGGAGCTGTAGATGACTGCAGTTGAGAAAGCAGAAGAACGTTAAGAAGTACTGATCAAATGAATATTATGGAGGCATCGGATTTCAAAAGTGATCCAAGTGTTCAAATCCCGGGACGGGAATGTCGTCCACTTTTTAATAAGTTCTTGTTTACACAATACATTCATTCATTCCTTTTTTACACTTATATAGCATCTATCTAGATACCCAAGGATAGATACCTGCTTCACAATCAGCGCTCTACACAGCGTACTCTTGGCTGGAAACGAGCATTCACCTGGAGGACTACATCGAGCACAGGGGAAGGCTTCACCCAGGACAGCGTGCCAAACCACATATGGGCATACAGACATACATTCACTCAATTTATAGCAGCCACTCCACCTAACATCCATGTTTTTGGAACAGGGGAAGAAACTGCAGTCCACTGGGACCTTGAACCCAAAACCCCAGTGCTTGGAGGAGAACATGTTAAACACCAAGCCTCTGTCATATTGTCGTAAACATTGTCAATATTGAGTAAAACGACATTGTGGGAGTTATTATTGAACATAGAATGATTCCAAACTTTTGAACGGTCCTGCATTCAGCCTGAATCACCCTCATGCTTTATGAAAGATATGCTTTTGATTTTGCAGGTAGACAGCACCATCTAGAGGACAGGTTTGTAAACTACAGCTCTCATTTAAGGACAATTCCAGCAATTGTGGAATTAGCTGCAGTTAGGTGGGCTCTGGGTGGGTGAAACCTGGGTTACGTGGGTTCCAGACTCTATATGGGTCTGTGAAGGAGGTGGTAGCCCACTTCATGGGTAGTGTAGGGCGAGGGATCAGAGGCTCCAACCAATGAAGGAGGCAGAGGAAAACTGTCCGTTCCCATTCAGCGATTTATTAGCAAAATAAATATTTACATATATATAAATGTACAAATAGGAAAGAAAGGAAAAGCTCTAACCATTATAATGAATAATAATAATTCGCTCTTCTCTCTACCTCAGAGCAGGCAATATACTGGTAGCTCCTCCCCCTAGACCAATTTCAACAAAGCTAATGTCCACAAGACAGCATATAATTGTCGTCTACTTACAATCATACCCTATAATCAACAATCTCCATTACATTTACATTTATGGCATTTATCAGACGTCCTTCTCCAGAGCGACTTACAAAAGTGCTTTGCTGTTCACTCAGAATATCCTTAGCTAGTAGACGAGGCTAGAATCTAGAGATTCCTCTCGCTTAGATCCTGCTGAACACAAATGTCTTTATGGAGTTAAATACTCCTGAAACAGATGAGTCTTCAGTCTGCGTTGAGGGACTCAGCTGTTCGGACTCTCAGGGGAAGTTCATTCCACCATTTTGGTGCCAGAACAGAAAAGAGTCTGGATGCATGTTTTCCTTGTTTTCTGAGGGACGTTGGGTCAAGCCGAGCTGTGCTTGAAGCTCGAAGGGCTCTTGGTGCAGCTCGAGTTTTGACCATTGCAATCATGTATGGAAGGGATGGTCCATTTTTGGCTTTGAAGGTCAGCATCAAGGTTTTGAATCTGATGCGGGCAGCTACAGGGAGCCAATGAAGGGAACGGAGCAGAGGAGTTACTTGACTGAACTTAGGAACATTACTGTCCCCACACAGATTCATGACATCATTGTTAATTGGACAATAGCTACTGGCATTTAACCTTTCTCTTCATTGTCTCTTCACCAGTCCGACCTCCCCTCTCCTTCTGCAAGAGCTGGACTCACCCAGGTAAGTAAACCTAAGAGTCTTTCAGTCTCACTCTTTTGGTCCAGAGTGAGTGTGAACCCTTCACAGGTAAGAGCAGGTACGTATGTGACATAAATATTGGTAATGTGCAAGTGTGAGCTTACATCATTACAGGGACCTTGTAACTAGGACAAAGTTGGGCTTCCAATATAGGCCCAATATGGACATGTTATCTGGGACATATTCCATGTGTCCTTCTGCCATGAATGGATATAAATATGCATTAGGACAAAATCTAATCAAAAGCCTGTCTCCAGTGTATTCAAGACAATCCCTGTAATCAGGGCTTTTAAAGGCATTAAATCTGTGTTCTTCCCACTTTAGGCCCTGAAAACAGCTCCCGTGGTGAAGTCACCTGACTTTCAGAAAGGAGTTCTGTATCGTAGCTTCTACTTCATCCGTTAGCACATCGACATCAGGCTGGCACACTGTGTGTGGCTGACTTACACCCTCCCTCAGGCACTTATACAGAGCTTTGTGGATTTGCTCTGGACCTCCAATAGCGCAAAGTACATTAAGCTGCTCCAGAGGTTGATCTGGGATGTTGGAGTAGCGAAGAGCTTTAAGGACAGCCGGAGCGAACTTGCTGTGGTGAGCTGTGGAGCACAGCACGAGAGGACATGTCCGATCATGCACCCGGTCAGCCACTGCTTTGGCTACAGCAGTGTGAGTGTCCATAATGTAGCCTGTTTTCGAGTACACCTTCTGGATGGTGGACAGACAGTCTTCTTCCGAGCACCAGCCAGCCTGGACATCCTGACGTATCCTCTGTAGTAAATCTTCAGACACCATGAAACTCTCCTGCTTCTCAAGGCTTGCAAACAAATCTCGGACAAGACCCCCATCTCCACCAGAGGCGTAGTGTATGAACCTCTCAAGATTTGAGGACTTGAGAATGTCAATGGCAGGAGAATTTGACACCACAAGCCTCCTTCCACGGAGATCGTAATGTCCAGTGGAGATGAAGTCTGAGATCACGCAGTTCTGATTGGAGGCACAAATGATATTCCGTATTGGGATTCCCATTTGTTTTGCGTAGATGGCGGACATGGCATTGCCGAAGTTTCCAGTAGGAATACAGATATCAATTGGGTTCCCAAACCTGACTGTTCCATTTCTGAGCAGGTCCAGGTATGCCGAGCAGTGGTAAACAACCTGCGGGAGCAGGCGTGCCCAGTTTATGGAGTTGGCAGTGCTCAGAATGGTGGCATACTCAACAGCCAAGTGACCAACTAGGTTAGAGTCTCCAAACATCCACTTAATGCTCCTCTGGCAGAAGTCGAAGTCAGATCGGACACTTACAGACCGAACGTTTCCTTCTTTAAAGTTGGTCATCTGAAGCTTCTGAATGTGGCTCACTCCGTCTTCTGGGAAAAACACCAACAAACCAACACGTTCCCTGTCGCTCTCCTTGAGCCGGCTAAACCCACTGAGAACAGCACTGCCGGTATCTCCAGATGTGGCCACCAGGATCAGGTAGTTACACATCTGTGGGAGACAGTGAGCAAACAGCTGTGGCATTAACTGCAAGGCTAGGTCTTTGAAGGATGCAGTTGGCCCATGGAAAAGCTCCAGCACATACTGATCCTCATCCAGATGTTTAACAGGCACGACTGATTCACTGGCAAAGTTCTCCCCATAGGCCTGACTAATCATGGAGCGAAGTTCCAAAGGAGAGACATCCACTGGATGTATGCACTTCTCAAGCATGACCAGAGCCCGCTCAGAATAAGGTGCATTTGCTAGTCTCAGCCATTCAGAAGGTTCCAACTTTGGAAAGCCTTTGGAAGGCACATAAAGGCCACCATCTGGCGCTAGTCCCTCCACAACAACGTCGCTGAAGAACTTTGGGGTGCCATTAGGTCTGTTTTTCCTAGTTGTAGTAAAAGTCTCTAATTCAGAGCCCTCATATCTCACCAGAACTTGAAGGACCTTCTCTGCCACTACCTCAACACTGTCCCCTCTACCGCAGAACACTCTTGTGTCCAACCACTTTTCATAAAATTGCTTTCTGTAGTGTAAAATCTCCCTCATGGAGATGCCAGCACCCTGACCTACAATTCTGCTCACTTTCATTCTGGACAGCCTCTCTATGATGTCGTCTGGGTCCACATCCAGGTATACAGCAAGTCCAGAACGTTTCAGGTGGAGCATTGCATCTGAGTGGAGCGGATTGGAGCCTGTCAGTGAGATCACGCATCCAGAAACCGAGAAGTTACACACTGCTTGGCCTTCCTCGTCCAAAAATCGCTCCCCTCCAACTTCAGCCAGCTTATCTGCCACAGACATTCCCCATGTCTTCTCCAGAACATCGTCATCTATGTCAATGATGGGCTTACCGAGCTTGTGAGCCAAAATGCGACCCACTGAGGTTTTGCCTGCTCCAGGAGGACCCATTAGGAGAATGTTTCTCTCCAGAGACTGTGAGCCCTCCGTAGACAGCCATGCTGTTTTAAAGTAAGAGGTAGAACCAGGAAACGGTTTCCTCATTTTCACCAACAAACGGCAGAAGTGTTGATGGGTCATCTTGAATACTTTGAGATACAGAATGAATCTGGAAAAGAAAAGCAATAAAAGATGGTATCTGGTCATGAGACTGATCACATTAACACTGCACTAACTCCCCTAACCACATCCTTCCAAGAACATGTGACACATCACAAAAATACAACACCCAAGTGTTCAGTCTTTGGTCAATTCTTTGTTGAAGCTCGTTTGGCAGCAATTACAGCCTCAAGTCTTTCTGAATATAATGCTACAAGCTCCCATTCTCCCATTCCTCTCTGCAGAACCTCTCAAACTCCATCAGACTGCATGGAGAGCATCAGAGCATTTAGAGATGTTCAATCAGGTTCAAATCTGGGCTCTGGCTGGAACACTCAAGGACATTCACAGAGTTGTCCTAAAGCCACTCCTTTGTTATCTTGACTGTGTGTTTAGGGTCATTGTCCTGTTTGAAAGATAAACCTTTGTCCCAGTCTATGGTCCAGAATGTTCTGGAGAAGGTCATCATCAAGGAAGTCTCTATACATCGCTACAGTCACCTTTTTCTTGACCCTGATTAGTCTCCCAGCTTCTGCTGCAGAAAAATATCCCCACAGCATGATGCTGCCACCACCATGCTTCACTGTAGGAATGGTATTGGCTAGGTGAGCAGGTCATGTGTCTTTTACTGAGGAGTGGCTTCACTCTGGTCACTCTACCACACAGGCCTGGAGGTCACTCTGTCATGGCAAAAGCTGTGAATACTTAAGCACATGTTATATATTTATTGTTAAATAAATCTGCAAAGATTTCAAACAAATATCACAATCATCGTGATGTATTAGGTGCAGAATTTTGATGGAAAAAAAATAATTTTAGAATAGTTAACACAACCTGATGAAATGTGTTTTAAACATAATTTGTAAAATGTGTAAGGAAAAATATAGGACACGCCCACAATTATTGTTTCCTACGTGTAATTAGAATCAGGTGCAGAACATCAGCTGCAAATCATGAGATCATCATTACCAAGGACTTTGAGGAGCCTGTCTTATTTAAACCTCAGATATTAGTTTGGTTTTCTCAGACATTAGCTTTGGTTTGGATTGGTGAAATGAGTGGGATCACCATGGCCAGATCCTCGGAGTACTCTGAGGCCTTCAGAAAGAAGCTTGTAGATGCAGATGAGTCTGGGAAGGGAAGAGCAGTCTCTACAGATAGCATTAATCCCCACAGATGTCAAAGTACAGCACTTACTGGACTGATTTTCATGGGAGGTGTGCAGGGAAAAAAACAAGAGTGCTGAAACAGATGAATCCAAAGGCATAACTGTGAAGCATGGGGTGGAAGGGTCATGGAATGGGGCTGCTTTGTTGCAGCAGGGTCAGGAGATCTCTCATCACAGAAACCACTATGAAGACCACTAAGGGTCCTTTTGTCCCCCCTCACAAAGTTTTATACATACATATATATATATATATATATATATATATATATATATATATATATATATATATATATATATGTATAGAAATTCACACACACACACATACACACACATACATACACATACAGGTTATTAAAATAAGGATCAGAAATATAAAACGATATAAAAGCAAATCTACAGATAATCCTGCACCTGATCAACTATTAATACTGAAGGTATTTTGTAATTTTACCTGTAAAAACAGATCAGATCCAGCAGGTTTAACAGATCAGCCTGAGCCTCACTCTGGACCCACGTGCTGCATGTAAACACTGCTGACGCACTACGGCAGCCGCGAGCGGACATGCCCCTCCCCCCGCGTAAAACTGAGACTCTGTAAACAATTAAATTAATAAAATAAAAGTTTTTTTTCTCATATTAATAATAATAATAATAATAATAAATTATAATAAATAAATAAATATATAAATATATATTATATTTATTAACTATAGCTTGGCCTTGGACCTCAAACTGGTTAATCTTTCTACCAGAACATCCTACGATGGACCTACGATGGACTAGCGACCTGTCTAGGGTTGTTTCCCACACTTGCGCTCAGAGTTGCCGGCTGGGAACCGGCTCCCCCGTGACCCTATTCAGAAATAAGCGGTACAGAAAATGGATGGATGGATGGATGGATGGATCGTACAGGTTTTTCATTTAATCAGAACTTCCTTCTTCTGATTTATTGAACTAGAACATCATACTGTTTTTTCTGTCATGTGTCAGTCTTGTTCATCTGTCTTCCTTTCTTGTTTAGATGTTGTTCTCTTCTTAGATGTTGTGTTTGTTTTGGTTCGTCTCCGCCCATTCCCATCTGTATTGCATTTATAGCCCCGCCCTTCATAAACAGTTTTCTACAGGTGTGTCCAATGTTGTCTTGTATTTAAGACCCTTTGTCACCATTTTTCTTTGTCAGTCCTTTTGTTCTTGTCTGACTTTGTTTCTGTCTGGGGTTGGTTGTGTAATGGTGGTTTCTGTCGGTCCTTCCTCCCTACAGATTTTTTAGTTTTCTTTATCTGTTTGTTAGTTCAGTCAAGATCCTGTTTGTTTATCAGTTCTTTGTTATTTCAGATTGTTACCGGCGGTAACTTACCGCCACTTCCCTAGTCTTGACATTCTTCTGTTCACTTCCTCAACCCTGATATTTTTATTTAACCAAGACATCATACTGGTTTTTCATTTAATCAGAATTTCATGTGTTTCTTTTTTCATTTAACTTGAATTTCATACTGGTTCTTCACTTAATCAATACCTCATACTGGTTATTCCTTTACCAGAACATCATAATGTTCTTTCACTTAATCGGAAAATCATACTAGTTTTACATTTAATCAGAACATCTTACTGTTTTTTTTTTTTCATTTAATCAGAACATCATACTGGTTATTCATTTAATCAGAACATCATACTGGTTATTCATTTAATCAGAACATCATACTGGTTATTCATTTTCATACTAATGACTAAAGAAAATCATGAGGGTTTTTAATCAAAGGACTTTGCTCACTTTGGATTATTTAGCTTTTTGGAACCTTGTTCTCGATGTTCTCAGTCAGATTAGAATCATCTGCTATGATTGCCATTCTGGACTCGAACATTTCTACATTAGAAAAGCTTCCTAATCGTTATTAGAGAGAGAGAGAGAGAGAGAGAGAGAGAGAGAGATGAATGAAACTCTGGATCAATAATGAGTGAATTTGATTGATTTATTTGATTTTGATTTGAATAAATATCTTTAAAGCCAATCAGTTCAGTAGAGAAGAGCAGACTTGGCTGAGCTGGTGTTCAGGAGTTTAATGTGAACATACCACTACTCACAAAAAGTTGGGGATGTTTGGCTTTTGAGGGAAATTTCAGGACGAGCCTAAAATGCATTCAAACCTTTACAGGTGAACTTAATGTGACCTTCTCTAAGCGTTTGAATGCACACGTCCAACTTTTAAAGGTTTCAGTACTTTTTGCACAAGTTGCTGTTCTCTAACGAGGAGCTTAACGGCAAAATTCACAACAGGTGTTTCATCCTCGAATAGACCAATAAATGTCCTGGTTCAATTAGAGCTGGTGTTTAAACAGTCGTCCTCATCATGCTGTTGACATCATGAGACCAAGACGACACCTAACAATGGATCAACAGTACCTCGCCATTGTGCTGCTTCAAACAGGACGATCTCAAACAGCAAAGCACTTTTGTAAGTCGCTCTGGATAAGGGCGTCTGCTAAATGCCACAAATGTAAGTGGCCACTGAGCTTAGAGTGTCACACAGTGTCATCAGCAGGTTGCAACAGAGTTACCAAGAGACTGGAAGAGTCACAGAAAGGCGTACAAGTGGACGTCCTTTGGCCACATCCCATGCTGATGACCGCTACTTTGTGAACAATGTCCTGAGAAACCCGGATGATGAATTCCAGGCACGTTTAAGGGAGGTGAGAGGAACCCAAGTGTCACGTCAGGCCATTCGAAACCGTTTACATCAGCGTGGTCTGCGTGATAGATGACCTGCTGGGGTACCTGACCACACAGCATTTACGCTGGACGAGGGACCAGTGGACCTCAGTGCTGTTCTCTGATGAAAGTCAATTCACACTGAGCAGAAATGATGGCCATCAACGATGTTGGAGACGTCAAGGAGAGCGCTATGCATCAGCCACTGTTGTCACCAGATGAGCTTTTGGTGGTGCCGGTGTTAAAGTGTGGGCAGGTGTGTCCTCTTCTGCCCTTCAAGAAGATGGGATGCCATGTCTCAGCAGACAATAAGTCAACTTGTGAACAGCATGAGACGTCGTTGTCAAGCTGTAATTGATTCTTGTAATTGACACATGATGAGTTATTGAATTTCTTTTTGTGGTGTACCCACCATTGTTGGTTTGTTTCAATAAATTGTTAGAGATGAGGAAATCACAAGTGCATCCTCTATGATTTGAGATCACTGTAGCGTGAACTTTTTGCATTTTCCAAAAATTTCACCTGAAAGCCAAATATCCCTAACTTTTCATGAGTAATCTATGCTTTAGTGTGAAATTTTACACTAAAACAACCCATTATTAGATGAATGTCATTTACTTTGAGTTGTGCATTTATGATATGTGCAGTTTAAGATCGTGAACCAGCCATTAGGGGTGTAGTTTGTGCACTTCTGGTGCCGGTCCCAGGCCCGGATAAATGGAGAGGGTTGCGCCAGGAAGGGCATCCAGCGTAAAACTTGTGCCAAAACTATAACGTGGATCATAAACATGATGATCCGCTGTGGAGACCCCTAAAGGGAGCAACCGAAAGAAGTAGTATGCTTCTGTGACCCAATAGTGGTGCTCTGAGTAGATCAATTTTGGGAGATGTAGATGATTGCGTGTCGCTCCAGCAGATCAATGTCCTTCTCCAGCTGCTTCAGTTTCTTCTCCAGACACTCCCTCTTCTGCCTCTTGGAGATTGTGTCTGTTAGAAGAGGAAGCCGCTGGAACTGGTCTTGGACCTTATCCAAGTTCCTCTTCAGGCCCTGCAGAAAGGAGAAGACAGCATGAATCCATTAAAACCAGAAGACCTGAATGTGGGCGTGTACAAACCTTCATCCTCCAACTACAAAAGGTTATTTATTCGTTTAACAGTCAGATCCAAAGATTTCTTTGTGGCCTTCAAAAAGATGTAGATGCAAGACATTTGCCGTAGAGCACCTAGAAAAAGACCAGGACTGTTTGCCCTGATGTTTCATCTTTGCTCTCCACCCAGGAAATCAGACTTATTTGGTCTCTTTTCATGGTAAATGCTGTGGCGAGAACTAGCTGTAGGTCTTGACATTTTAGGATTGTTGGAGACCTCTTCATGCATCTCGTTTGCATTTGTCTTAAATCTTCTCCGCTTGTAAATGATGTTCCAGACAGTGGGAACGGCTGATTTCTGATTGTTCTGAGATCTTTAAAAATCCTTTCCCACACACATCTGCATCTACAACCATATTCCTGAAGGCCTGAGGGAGCTCTTTGGATCTGGCCATGGTGATCCCGCTCTTGTCAACAATCAAGAACAAACCAAAATAATGACTAATGTATAAATAAGACAGACGTCCCCTCTAACTATGGTGTAAACATTTCCACCTGCTTCTAATTTTATGCCTTTTAAGTCGTAATAAATGTGAGGCTGTCCTGTCATTTCTATACATTATTCAGTTTTAATGACATCACCTCTATCTCTCAATAAAGATAAATGAAGACCACATGTCCATATGTTTAAAAAATGTTAGTCAAAGGTGTCCATGGTGTGTCCTAACATTTTCTCGTGACTGTAAATAGAGATATACGTAGACAGACACACTATATACACTGTCTCTACTGTCAGGAGAAGACTTTCTACTCGATTTTGAAGCATTGCTGTGAGGATTTGATTGAGGTCGGGATGGATGATCACCCCAAATACACCCCAAGTACACCCCAAAAATACTGGATGGATCATCGTTATTGTAGAGAACACAGTTCTTTACACAGGCTTTATGTCCCTCTAGAACACACCTGGAATTAGGCATGATGTCATTCAATCATTTTTGTCATTAATTCAAATCTATTCTATTGTCAGTACTTCTCTACAGGGACTAGACAATCTGTGTGTGCATTTGCACATCTGTGTCAGCAATGGGTGCAACTAAAAGAAGCTGAATGCATTCATAAAAAGGGATGTTCAGAAATATTTGGACATATAATGTATTTAGATACAGACAGACAGAGATCATTCCTGATATAGTTTAGTTGAGTCACTCATTACACTGCATGATGCTGTGTGTGAGGTTCTGTGAGGCTGTGTGTGTGTGTGGATGTGTGTGACGCTGTGTGTGAGGCTGTGTGTGAGGTTGTTATAGAGGCTGACCTGCAGAATGATCTGCCGCTCCTCTTCAGGAAGCTGCTTATTTGCTCCCTCCATCATTTTCTCCTTCACGTAGTTTTCAAACTCCTCCTTCTCCCTTCGTAGCTCCTCACGCCGCTTCTGCAGGTATTCTGGAATCTGACCATAGTCCTGTACACACACACGGCCAAGGTGGCTTAAAAGCTGCTTATCCAGGTGAAGACATACCCTATACTGGTAAGTAAGCTGGTTAAAATGGTTAACCAGCATAATGTATGTTTTCAGGTGAGTTTGATGAACTACACCCTTAAAAATGAAGGTTCTTCAAGGGTTCTTCAGTAAAGAAAACTGTTCAAACCCAGAGCACTCAAAGAACCCTTTGCATGATCAAATTTGACACCATCACAATAGTAGAACCCTTTTTTGTGCCATATAGAACCCTCTACAGTGCATTCTCCATCAAGCTGAAGACGTTGGTCAGGCTGGTCATATTACTGGAACAATGACTGGTCATGCTGCAAGATCACGCTGGTCAGAGTCCTAGGTTATTCTGGGTGACCAGTTGGGTCATACTGGTTGGTGATGATGGTCATGCTGATGCTGCTGGCCAACCACCATGGTCATAATGGTCTACAAGCTTAGTTACACTGGTCATGCTGGTCATATATATTACAGCATAACAGCATGAACCAGAGACGTGAACCAGAAAGGACTCCTGTCTTCCTCCTGCCATATTGACCTTCTTCTGAGATTTACTGGCTGGTTGAAGAGTTTAAATCTGATTGTAACCAGACTCATGTAAACCCAGAGTTTTCCCATGATCTGATAGCAGTTATTAAGCTGTTGTGTGCATGTAAACACACTCATTATCATCTACAGAAGATCATTCCTCCTCGGTCAGGACCGTCCCTGTTTGAGGCCTCATTTTAGGACTTTGTGATGATTGACCATTGTTACTGTATTTTAAATGGTTTGCTGAA
Organism: Acestrorhynchus altus; assembly: GCA_034509495.1. Taxonomy (NCBI): domain Eukaryota; kingdom Metazoa; phylum Chordata; class Actinopteri; order Characiformes; family Acestrorhynchidae; genus Acestrorhynchus; species Acestrorhynchus altus. The sequence goes on from CM067507.1 coordinate 36,085,934, forward strand.
AAAAATATCACACTGTAATAATCACTGATTATATTGCTGTACCGTCCAGGACACCCGTACATTCACACACACTACCTTCATGTAGGCCTACACACACCCACACGACAAGTCAGTGTCAACGTCTTCCACTCACCTTTTTATTGACGTACTTTGGGACCAGACCAGAGTTCTCCAGCAGCTGCTTATCTCCATGTCTGGTGTCTGTGTAAGTGGGCTGTAGTTTTCTGGGCACAGTCATAAAGCTCTTGAGAATGTTGGTCTTCACAAAGTTTTTCGTGGGGCGGGTGCTTATTGGCGAACGGTCAGTTTGAGTAGGAACCTGAGGTTTCATAGAGTGTCCCTCGTTTCCATTTGAGAAAGCTTTCTCTGTAGGAGCAACAGAGTGAACTGAGTTACAGAACAGACAACATATGGACAAAAGTATTGGGACACCTGCTCATTCACTAAAAGAGTTTCTCCTGCTTTTCTTGGAGTTACTGTCTCTACTGTCCAGGCACTTTCTACTATGAAGCTTTGCTGTGAGAACCTGTAGCTGCCTCCAGGAATGGAGTTATGCACACCTGTTCTATCCAATTTAGTACCAAATAGAATAAGAGATGAATAAAGTGCAAAATTAATGCCCTAAACATGAGTATTATTTCCTTAAAGGTGCAGTATTTTTATAATAACCACAATAATATATAATTCTCAGCAAATCATCTCAAATTATTAGCACATTTATTTACTGACGGCTTGTGTGCAAAAGATTGGACAGAAGCTGTGGAATGCTGCCTTAGAAGCTCTCTGAACCAACTGCGTTTGTTCTGCCTCAGAGGCAGAGCTGCCTGCAGAACCGTTTGGAGTAAGTGATTATGTTTGTACATGTGCATACAGATGTGTTACTTACTCTCTGGAAGTCTGGGTTTCTTGGTGTGCTTGAGGAGGTAATTATCTGGAGAAGGCCTGTCCATTTTAGCTGGACCCATGGTTTTGCAGGAGGCCTTGTTTAGTTGTTTCTCCTGCTTTATTTTTTCTTTATATTTGGACACATATCTGAAAAAGAAGTGATGAATGATAAGCACAACATAAGGTCACGATGACCCAGCAAAGTGATGGAGCAGAGTGTATGCTCATGTCATATGAATATACCTGCTGTACTTATAGGAGAAAGTCTTCTCCCTCTACTTACTACCGCTGGGTAAAGTCATCCGAAAGCATGACACTGACTTTCACTGCTACGCTGATGACACCCAACTTTACCTTTCAGCCAAACCTAATGAGGATCATTGCCTCAGTAGAACAACGAACTGTCTTAAAGAAATTAAAACCTGGACGACGAAATTTCCTTTTACTGAACTGAAAACAGATCTTAATGGTAGAACCTAATCAACCCTTTAACCCTATTAATCTACATGGTTTTTCAATCACGCCGAGCTCATCTGTAGGAAACCTCGGGGTTATATTTGACTCTGACCTTTCATTCGACAGCCACATCAGTAACGAAGTAAAGACGGGATTCGTCCACCTACACAATATAACAAAACTGCGTAAATCGCTCTCACGCAAGCATGCAGAGATACTGGTGCTGCATTCTTCTCATCTAGACTAGATTACTGTAATGCTCTTCCAGCTGGTAGTTCAGGGAAATCCCTACAGAGGCTCCAATCAGTACAAAACGCTGCTGCGAGGGTTCTCACCGGAACTCGGACATCTGACCACATTAGTCCTGTTCTTTCGTCCCTCCATTGGCTCCCCATTAAATTTCAAATCGACTGTAAAATATTGCTCCTAACGTACAAGTCACTAAACGGTTTAGCCCCCCATTACCTAAAAGACCTCTTAATACCCTACAACCCATCACGCAGACTGCGTTCTCAGGACACCGGCCTATTGACCGTCCCTAGAATTAAAAAGAACACTGTTGGGGGGACGAGCCTTCTCTTATGAAGCCCCCCAGCTCTGGAGCAGCCTTCCTCCCACTGTTTGGGACTCTCTGTCTTTAAATCACGACTGAAAACCTCTCTTTACGCAGGCTTTCCATTAACACCTCTAAGGGAGCACTAATCTACTCTTTCTCCCCCCCCCCCCCTGTCCCGAGCTGCCCCGGATGCCTGGTCAGGATACCGGTCCACCCTCTCTACTCATCCACTTCTTAACACCAAGATTAGACTACGCAACCTGCATGGACTTCATTACCAACACCGGCTTGCATGCGACCCAAATGTCCACTGCTGTTATTTATTCATACTTGTTTAACAGCTCACACATGCATTACCATCTTTATTCCCCCCCTTTTTATATTCATTTCATTTCTTTTCTTCCTTTCTATGCCCGTGTATGTGCTTTTGTTTATACCCTCCGGTGTCGACCAGAGGAGGATGGGTTCCTCTCTTGAGCCTTGGTTCCTCACAAGGTTTCTTCCTCCGAGTCTGAGGGAGTTTTTCCTTGCCACTGTTTGCCCGCTGGCTGCTCATTTGAGGCTCGGACCCCGATTTTTGTAAAGCCGCTTTGTGACACTCCTTCGTGTAAAAATCGCAATAAAAATAAACTTTGATTGATTGATTGAAAGTCATCGCATGGACAGATATTGGTATTTTTCAGATCCAGAGCTCCTCAAATTTTTTTGCTGTTTTATTTGCTCATAAGAACTAGAACCCCTTTACATCTCACAAATCCTGAACTTGCTCGTTCAGAGTGTTGAGCTGAAACTGCAATCATTTCCACCAGTTATTTGTAAGGATTAGATGAACAAGGATATTTATATCACTATGTTCTTCATAATATTTGCCAGAGCTCCAAATTAAATAAAAAAACAACCTGAATGTCCTTTATTGTTTTTGTTATTTATGTAAGTATCAGTATTATCCATTCTCAGGACTTTTATGCTGAAATTTGAACACTGTGTGAGAAAAGAAAGAGAGCAAACAGCCCCTCCCTTCACATTTTACTCTATGACCCAATGTCCGGTCAGTGATGTCATCAGCCGGTCCCTTCACATTTTACTCTATGACCCAATGTCCGGTAAGTGATGTCATCAGCCCCTCCCCTCACATTTTACTCTATGACCCATTATCTGGTCAAGGGTGTCATCAGCCCCTCCCTTCACATTTTACTCTATGACCCAATATCTGGTCAGTGATGTCATCAGCCCCTCCCTTCACATTTTACTCTATGACCCAATATCCGGTCAGTGATGTCATGTGTTAGATTTGTTTTTCATATTTTTGTTGTTTTGTTTTTTTTTATGTATGTTTTGATTGCTGATGATTTTGAAGTTCTAGATCTTCTTCAGTGTATTAAAGGTGGTGTAAAGTTTGTAAAGAGTAAATCAGTAAATCAGCCGTACCGGGAGGGTTTCTCCTGCTTCTCCTCTGTTGGGGGGATGAGATTGGAGACGTTTTCAGATGATGACGGCGTAGACATGCTGAAGATGAAAGTGTTCGTAAACTATAGCACCTATGTGTTGTTGAGACTGGACAATGTGTCCAAAGAGTGGGCGGAGCGCCAGCCCTTTATAGATCAGTGCGTGACGTGGCAGGGAGGGGGCGTGTCCGCTGGCTGATGACGTAATGCCATGCATCACGTGGGAAGGACTGCTCCAATAAATTGTAATAAATGTGTTTCACACAAAGGGATCAGATATACATACAAAAATACTACAAATTAAAGCACTAACAGTTACATTATATTAATAAATAAATAAGAAATCAGCATTAAAATGGACTAAAATAAATGCAGAATAAAATATAAAATAAGATCAAAATAAAATGAACAAAACTCAATAAATATAAAATAAAAAATCAAAATTAGGTAAATAAATTTAAAAATAGTCAAAAGCAGAATGAGAAAATAATAATTATTATAATGAAAATAATAGTAATAAAATAAAATAATTAAATTATACATGTTACAGGTTGGTGAAAGAATCTGGCCCCACCCCCAAGTCCCACTGACTCTGTAAACATTGAAATTAATAAAATTCATCCATCCATCCATTTTCCACCGCTTATCCGGGGCCAGGTTGCGGGGGCAGCAGTCTAAGCAGGGAAGCCCAGACTTCCCTCTCCCCCGACACCTCAGCCAGCTCCCCAGGAGGGACCCCGAGGCGTTCCCAGGCCAGCCGAGAGACATAGTCCCTCCAGCGTGTCCTGGGTCTACCCCGCGGTCTCCTCTCGGTGGGATGTGCCTGGAACGCCCCCTCGGTGAGATGCCCAGGGGGCATCTGAAACTGGTTCCTCTCCATGTAGAGGAGCAGTGGCTCTACTCCGAGCTCCTCCCGGGTAGCCGAGGATCTCACCCTATCTCTAAGGGAGCACCCGGCCACCCTGCGGAGGAAACTCATTTCGGCCGTTTGTATCCGTGATCTTGTCCTTTTGGTCATTACCCACAGTTCATGACCATAGGTGAGGGTGGGAACGTAGATTGACCAGTAAACCTTCTTCACCACAATGGACCGGTCCGTCTGTCAATCTCACGCTCCCTCTCACCACCACTCGTGAACAAGACCCCGAGATACTTGAACTCCTCCACTTGGGGCAGGACAGCTCCACCAATCTGGAGAGGGCAAGCCACCCTTTTCCGGTCGAGAGCCATGGCCTCAGATTTGGAGGTGCTGATTCGCATCCCAGCCGCTTCACACTCAGCTACGAATCGCTCCAGTGCCTGCTGAAGGTCCTGGCCTGAAGAAGTCATCAGGACAACATCATCCGCAAAAAGCAGAGATGATATCCTGTGGTTCCCAAACTGGACCCCCTCCGGCCCCTGGCTGCGCCTAGAAATTCTGTCCATAAAGGTTATGAACAGAACCAGTGACAAAGGGCAGCCCTGCCGGAGTCCAACATGCACCGGGAACAGGCCCGATTTACTGCCGGCAATGCGCACCAGGCTCCTGCTCCGGTCGTGCAAGCACCTGACAGCCCTTAACAGAGGGCCCCGGACCCCATATTCCCAGAGCACCCCCCACAGAATACCCCGAGGGACATGGTCGAATGCCTTCTCCAAATCCACAAAACACATGTGGACTGGTTGGGCAAACTCCCATGAATCCTCGAGCACCCTCCAGAGGGTGTAGAGCTGGTCCAGTGTTCCACGGCCAGGACGAAAACCGCATTGTTCCTCCTGAATCCGAGGTTCGAGTAACGGCCGAATTCGTCTCTCCAGTACCCTGGCGTAGACTTTCCCAGGAAGGCTGAGAAGAGTGATCCCCTTATAGTTGGAACACACTCTCCGGTCCCCCTTTTTAAACAGGGGAACCGCCACCCCGGTTTGCCACTCCAGGGACACTGTCCCCGTCTGCCACGCGATGCTGCAGAGGCGCATCGGCCAAGACAGCCCAACAGCATCTAGAGACTTGAGATACTCTGGGCAGATCTCATCCACCCCCGGAGCCCCACCACTGACGACCTTACAGACCACCTCAGTGACTTCGGCCCGGGTGATGGGCGAGTCCTCCTCAGAATCCTCAGCCTCACCTTCTACATTGGAAGATGTGATGGTGGGGTTAAGGAGATCCTCGAAGTATTCCTTCCACCGCCCAACGATATCCCCGGTCGAGGTCAGCAGCTCCTCACCCGCACTATAAACAGTGTCTGTGGCTTAGCCTCTCGGTACCTGTTGGCTGCGTCGGAAGACCCAGAGGCTAACATGGCCCAATAGGTCATCTTCTTCAGCTTGACGGCATCCCTTACTTCCGGTGTCCACCACCGGGTTCGGGGATTGCCGCCACGGCAGGCACCAGCGACCTTATGCCCGCAGCTCCGGACGGCCGCGTCAACAATGGAGGTTGAGAACCTGGTCCACTCAGACTCAATGTCCCCCGCCTCCCCAGGTAGCTGTGAGAAGCTCTCCCGACCATGTCCCTCTCCTGGAAAGTTTCCCTGACAGGGGGCTCAGCCAGGCGTTCCCAGCAGACCCGAAGGATACGTTTCAGCCTGCCAGGTCTCTCCCGCCTGCCCCTCCACCAGCGGATCCAACTCACCACCAGGTAGTGATCGGTTGACAGCTCTGCCCCTCTCTTCACCCAGGTGTCCAAGACATAGGGCCAGAGATCAGATGAGACAATAACAAAGTCTATCATTGATCTCCGGCCTAGGGCATCCTGGTGCCATGTGCACTTATGGACGCCCCTATGCTCGAACATGGTGTTCGTTTTGGACAATCTGTAAGTGGTGCAGAAGTCCAACAACAGAACTCCGCTCGGGTTCTGATCGGGGAGGCCGTTCCTCCCAATCACCCCTCTCCAGGTGTCACTGTCATCGCCCACGTGGGCGTTGAAGTCCCCCAGCAGAACGACAGCGTCCCCAGTTGGGGCACTTTCCAGTACCCACCCCAAGGACCCCAAGAAGGTCTGGTACTCTGCACTGCCATTCAGCCCGTAGGCACAAACTACAGTCAGAGTCCTCGCTCCTACCCGAAGGCACAGAGAGGCGACCCTCTCGTTCACTGGGGTAAACTCCAACACGAGACGGCTGAGATGGGGAGCTATGAGCAAGCCCACACCAGCCCGGCGTCTCTCTCCCTGGGCAACACCAGAGTAGTGGAGAGTCCAACCCTTCTCGAGGAGTTGGGTTCCAGTGCCCAAGCTAAGCATGGAAGTGAGCCCGACTATCTCTAGCCGGTACTTCTCAACTTCCCACACAAGCTCATTCTCCTTCCCCCCCAGCAGGGTGACGTTCCACGTCCCAACAGCTAGCTGCTGTGTCCCGGGATCGGGCCGCCGAGGACCCCGCCCTCGACCGCCACCCAATCCACAAGGCACCCGACCCCAATGGTTTCCTCTGTGGGTGGTGGGCCTGCAGGAGGAATGGCCCACGTTGCCTCTTCAGGCTGGGCCCGGCCGGGCCCCATGGGCAAAGACCCGGCCACCAGGCGCTCGCTCCCGAGCCCCAACCCCAGGCCTGGCTCCAGGGTGGGGCCCCGGTTGCGCCATACCGGGTGACGTTGCAGGGCCTGTGTTCTGGTGTTTCATTGGGGTTTTCGAACTGCTCTTGGTCGGGCTCGTCACCTTGGACCTGTTTGCCATGGGAGACCCTGACAGGGAGTAAAAATTAACCCCCGGGCAACATAGCTCCTCGGATCATTCTGGTACTCAAACCCCTCCACCACGGTAAGGTGGCAGTTCAAGGAGGGGATTAATAAAAATTAAAGTTTTATTTCTCACTGATGATAATAATAATAATAATAATAATAATAATAATAATAATAATAATAATAATAAATCATAAAAAGTTACATTATATATATATATATTATAGGTTAGTGAAAGGACCTGTCCTTGGACCTCATACTGGTTATTTGTTTAACTAGAATTGCCCAGCAGGACAGAATAGGTAGTAGGTGTGCGCACATACATTGTGCACATGTAGCCAACCTGCTGTATCAGAAACACTAGGTAGTAGGGCAGGTACCACCCTCTGTATTCTTTAACCTAACGACTGTAATATAGACTTTTTATGGTTTGTCATCACACCACTTAATGTATGTAAATATATATTATCACGGTAGGGGCATATATATATATAATATGTGTGTGTATATGTGTGTGTGTATGTGTGTGTGTATATACATATATATATATATATATATATATATATATATATATATATATATATATATATATATATATATATATATATATATATAATATGTGTGTGTGTGTATGTGTGTGTATATATATATATATCAGGTTTTCTTCTTCACTGAAGTTGGTCCAGATGTTACACTCNATATATATATATATATATATATATATATATATATATATATATATATATATATATATATATATATAATATGTGTGTGTGTGTATGTGTGTGTATATATATATATATCAGGTTTTCTTCTTCACTGAAGTTGGTCCAGATGTTACACTCTGCTGCAGCTGGTGTTCTTACTACCTCTACACACATACATGTTATTGTCCCTGCAAAGCCTTTAGATGAAGGGACGCAACAGAGAGAGAGAGAGAGATGAATGAAAGTCTGGATCAATAATGAGTGAATTTGATTGATTTATTTAAAAGCATTAATAAATATTTATCTTTAAAGCAGATCAGTTCAGTAGAGAAGAGCAGACTTGGCTGAGTTTACAGTGAATATTTGCTTCTGTGACCCCAACAGTGGTTGTACTGGTGTACTTTGGGAGCAGACCAGAGTTCTCCAGCAGCTGCTTGTCTCCTTGTCTGGTGTCTGTGTAAGCGCGCTGCGGTTTTCTGGGCACAGCCATGATGTTCTATTTTTTTAACTTTACTGCTGCACTGTGATAATAAATGTAATACATTCATTTGATGATCTTCTTTGAACAGTTAGCAGCATTTTTCTGCCAGTGGTTCTGTGATCTGACGTCCTCACAGTTCTGAGCGTCTGCAGCGTCTTCCAATAAAATGTCAGATGAATTTGGAACACTATCACTGGGTCACTTCATTAGTCCTGCTCCTCTATCAGTTTTTTTCTCTGTGGGGTTTTCTCTGCATCAGAATCTTCTCCCAAAGTTGCTCCTGGCTCCAAGTCCTCGTCAGTGGTAGATATGACCTCGATTTTTGGATAGAAGACAGATTGTTGAACTGTTTGTACGTCGTCTGTCTCCAGATCCTCTAGATCAGGTAGCTCATCGATAGTCAGTGCTGGAACATCAGAGAGCACTATGGTCTCAATTTCATCGTCTGGGACCAGTTCAGTGACGGGACTGCCTGTACCACACGTTAGGAGTAGATCTTCAGAATCTAATCCTGTCCATAAAAGTGAACCATGTTTCTTCTTCTGATTCATCTCTGATGTTACCTTCAGAAGTGGACCTGACTGGACAACCTCCTCTATCTCATTTACATGTACTGGTGACAGTACAATTGGTTCCATCTCTAGCACTGGTTGGTTATCTTGTTCTTGTGCTGTCAGGTCAGTCTGTTCTTTCTCTCTGCTCTCCCACTCTGAACAACGAGTGTCTTCCATCTCTGATACTGACAGGTCAACCAGCACCTGCTCTGGTTTGGAGTGGTCACTTGACTCTACAGTTAACACAGACTGATTGAGCTCTCCATGATGATTGCTGAGCTCTTCTACAGCAAGAGAATCAGGGAGTCCTGTCTCTTGCTGCTCTCGAGCTTCTCTCCTTTTGATCGCTTTATCTCTGATAGCTGCCAAAGACTCCAGACTGTCCTGAATCTTCCTGCGCTCTCTAGCCCTCCACAATGCCCTCTCCCTCCGCTCTCCCTCCAAACCCTCCACTGCCCATACCTCTGCACAAGCCCGGTCTATTGGAAACACTGGACAGTCATCCAGATTCGTCAGTTGCTTTAGACGAAAGATCAGCGACTTTCTGTAGTTTGGAATTTTCTTGATGACATTATTACCCTTAAGGTTTAGCACTCTCAATTCAGGCATCTTCTCCAAAATGGTGATGATTTCTGGGTCAGAGAGATGGTTGTGTGACAGGTCCAGAACACTGATGGATGGACAATCACAGAGCTCCTTCAAGTCATTCACACTCTCCAGTGCATTATGGGAGATCTGGAGCGTGGACAGCTGACTCAAGCAGGAGATGTTCTGGATGACCCGGATGTGGTTGTTACAAACATTGAGAGTGCAAAGCTTGGAGAGTGGTTCAAGGTTCTCCAGCTTGTTAATGAGGTTCTGATGGAGGAACAGGCAGCGAAGCTCCGTCTGATTCTGAAGGTTCTCAATCTTCTCTATGCCATTGCACTGAAGCCAAAGAGAGCGCAAACCAGTGTACTCCTCTAAGCCTTCAATTACAGAGAAACCTTTGTAGTGAAGGTAGAGAGTGTCATTCAGTGCGGGCGTCAGATAGAGCTCGTTTTGTTTGCAGTGGTCTCTTAAAAACTTCTTAGTAATTCTGGGTCCTGAAATCTTCCTGGTGCCTGTTGATGTCGGTCTCAAACTCTCATCTTCAGCAATGGCGGCGTTTCTCGATACAATTCCATCTGCGTCCTGTGCTTTTGTTTCTTCCATGGCGTTGGTTCTAACTTCATTGATCTGCACTGAGTGGGTCTGAGTTCCGTCCTCAGTGTTTAACACTGCTTCTGTCCCCTGCTCTGTCCAATCTAGTACAAATAATAAGTAGATTAAGAGATGAATAAAGTGCAAAATTAACATCCTAAACATAAGTATTATTTGCTTAAAGGTGCAGTATTTTTATAATAACCACAATAATATATAATTACAAAGTTCTCAGCAAATCATCTCAAATTAGAAGCACATTTATGTACTGACGGCTTGTGTGCAAAGGATTGGACAGAAGCTGTGGAATGCTGCCTTAGAAGCTCTCTGAACCAATTGCCTGCAGAACCGTTTGGAGTAAGTGATTGTTTGTACATGTGCATACAGATGTGTTACTTACTCTCTGGAAGTCTGGGTTCCTTGGAGTGCTTGAGGAGGTAATTATCTGCAGAAGGCATGTCCACTGTAGCTGGACCCATGGTTTTGCAGGAGGCCTCGTTTAGTTCTTTCTCTTGCATTATTTGTTCTCCATCATTGGACACATATCTGAAAAAGAAGTGATGAATGATAAGCACAACATAAGGTCACAATGACCCAGCAGAGTGATGGAGCAGAGTGTATGTTCATGTCATATGAATAAACCTGCTGTACTTATAGGAGAAAGTCATCAGATTACCAGATATTGGTATTTTCAGGAGACATTAATCTCCTCAAATGTGTTGTTGTTTTATTTGCTCATAAGAACTTGAACCCCTTTACATCTCAGAACTTTTATTCTGAAATTTGAACACTGTGTGAGAAAAGAAAGAGAGCAAACAGCCCCTCCCTTCACATTTTACTCTATGACCCAATATCCGGTCAGTGATGTCATCAGCCCCTCCCTTCACATTTTACTCTATGACTCAATATCTATGCATGTTCTCTCCGTGTTCGTGTGGGTTTCCTCCAGGTACTCCGGTTTCCCCCACAGTCCAAAGACATGCGCAGTAGGTGAATTGGTGACTCTAAAGTGGCCCTTAGTGTGTGAATGTGTGAGTGTGTGTATGTGTGCCCTACGATGGACTAGCGCCCTGTCTAGGGTTGGTTCCTGTCCTTGTGGTCAGAGTTGCCGGTTGGGCCGGCTCCCCCGTGACCCGTTTCAGGAATAAGCAGTATAGAAAATGGATGGATGGATGTATGTTTTGATTGCTGATGATTTTGAAGTTCTAGATCTTCTTCAGTGTATTAAAGGTGGTGTAAAGTTTGTAAAGAGTAAATCAGCCGTACCGGGGGGGTTTCTCCTGCTCCTCCTCTGTTGGGGGGATGAGATTGGAGATATTTTCAGATGATGACGACTTAGACATAGCAAAGATGTGCTGGCAAGACTGGACAATGTGCCCAAAGAGTGGACAGAGCGCCAGGCCTTTATAGAGTCAGTGCGTGACGTGGCAAGGAGGGGGCGTGTCCGCTGGCTGATGACGTAATGCCATGAAGCAGGTGGGAAGGACTGCTCCAATAAATTGTAATAAATGTGTTTCACACATATATGCATACAAAAATACTACAAATTAAAGGACTAACAGTTACATTATATTAATAAATTAATTAAAAATCAGCATTAAAATGGACTAAAATAAATGCAGAATAAAATATAAAATAAGATTCAAATAAAATGAACAAAACTCAATAAATATAAAATAAGAAATCATAGTTAAATAATAATAATAATAATAATAATAATAATAATAATAATAATAATAA
>CM067507.1:36098102-36117447 GCA_034509495.1 Acestrorhynchus altus
CCATCTCTGCATTAAATTTGAGCTTTTTTTCGTGTAAGACGGTCACCTCTTCATTAAAAAGACGGTTGTCATGACAACTAAGTGCGCCAGTGTGTTTTCTGGTCGAACAGATACGTACCGGTGGTGATATCGGGTTGCTTGTTGGGACGGCTGCTGTTCGGGAAACATTTTAAATGGCAGTTTGTTGCACTGAAAAGCGAGACACACACATGTGTGAACAGACTGAAAACCTTTAGGAAGTGGTCATCTGCCAGATGTTTCGTCTGTCTGCAAACGGGCCTTCACGGCATCTTCACGGGTTAAACGATCTTTCATCGAGTCAGTGAATTCCTTCATTACATCTCTTCACCGTCAGCCTTTAACTGCTTTTTGTAGCGGAACCCACACAAAAACACCGGAACCCGACGTGCAGGGCAGATATAAAATAAAAGATATGAGATACGGGCCCTTTATGAGCAGCAGTGCTGTATAACGTTTATACGATACACACTTCGGGGCATTAAGGGGCGATAAGGCTGGAGTTTCATGGCTCTACCGGAGAGAAAACCACTTGTAGAGATTTAACTACAGAGGAACCAAAGGAGCCGTAATGCTTTGATTTGTCACTTAATTGTACACTAGTCAGAAGATCATACAGATCATTTCTGTTTGTAGCCCAAGTTCAGAGATGATTTATAAGCTCCCAGAGCAATCACACACACACACACACACACACACACACACACACACACACACACCCCGAGGGAACAGAGATGAGAGTCAGATTATACACAACAGTATAAGCGAGTGTATCAGTACGACTGATTGCTGCCCTTGTTTTACCTGCTCTAACAAATCAGGCTTCAAATCATCAGCTAATTATCAAAGCCTCTGGTGTGATCGTTAGGCTGTAAATAAGAGTGTAAAAGAGTGAGCGCTCACTGTGGACTGGAAGGAAAACCCCCCGACGCACCAGCCGTCACTGGGACGAGAGATCAAAGAACGCGGTTACATTTTTAAACACAAACACGTGTTTTACCTTTACAGCTCAAGGCCAATTTTGTGGGGTGTTTTCGTACGTGACGTCCTTTTTTTCACCCAGAAATTACAAACGTATTTATAGGAGACAGTCATTCGTACCATACTGCTATTTTCAGGAGATCCTCGACCACTCAAACGTGTGGTCGAAAATGAGCAGAAAATGCAAGAATTGGGATGTAAGAATTCGACCATTTTATTTTAATGACAAGTTAAATAATAAGTTATGTGTCTATATAATGTATATATCAGCATTATTCCTTCTCCTGACTTTTATTTTGAAATTTGAGCTCCTTTGGCGTTTAAAGTGTGATTTAATTCAGTGAAAAAACAGTGGAATCATACATTTTCCGAACTGTTTTGAGAACTGGCTGATAATTCATCACACAGTAGTTTGTTGTGACGTGCATCGTTTCTGCAGGTCACTCTGATCCTGAGCTATGAAACCTAGAAAGCAGTGTGTAACTGCCTACAAAGCGTGGACGTTTTAATGGACCAGTTAATGTGTCTGTCGAAGTGACTTGTATAGAGTGATTATTATTCACTGCAGCCACTGAAGGGTTTATAGAAATTAGTCAATAACATGGAATAAGAAGCCTAAACAATACTGAACTCTAAAGCAGGATCATTATTTATTTACCGCAGCTCTCAAATACATTTTAGATATCAAAGAAAAAGAAATTCTTGCCTCTGAAAAACGACTCAAATTGCTTTTCCACCCTTTTGAATGATACCATATTGTTCCTCTGGTTTCAGCACTGCGTGGTGGACAGCTCCCAAAGCCTGCTGAGGAGCATTCGGGCGCAGCTAAAGAAAAGCCTGCCAGAGTGCATTTCAGCACTGAAACATGAGCGGCTCCTAAAGCGTCCACATTATCCTTGAAAACATGCCCTGCTTACACACAGGTGCTCCACACACACACACACACACAGAGCCAAGGTTGTCACGAATCCTGCGGACTACATTTCTATGAATGCAGCAAAGAGAAGCGGACGATTGCAAATAAGGTTTGAAAACGTGACGAAAACGACAATGATTCTAAAGTTTCCATATCGGACAGATTCAGGGTTGATAGCACATCCAGTAACGTCCCACACATTTTCAACCAGGAATAGTCTGCTGGAATAGTGCACGGCTGGACTCGTTGGTCGTCTCCGCCAAGACAAAAGTGTGGCTCATCACCGAAGATGACTCTGGGCCAGTCTGAGAGACGGCACGACACCCTTGCGATCTTTGGCCAGGTCAGTCGTCGTGTGTGTGTGTGTGTGTGTAGTCTTGCATCGTACAGCCATCTGCCAATGATGCTGGCACTCAATAGATGACTCATGGAGGGCATCACTGCTCGATCAATGTCCACAATCATGGCTATATGTCGGACAATTCTGTTGGTTTTCCATGTCCGTGGTTTGTGTGGGTCTCCCTGGTGCAGACCTTCTTCTATTCACTGCTGCCAACACCCTGCTATGGTAATATCTGCAGACCTGGACTAGACCATTGTGAGTCCTACGATGTGACCCCTTTTAAACTCCTACTCCTATCAACCACTCGACTTGCTTTCAAACTCTTCTCCAAGGCATATGACGGATGCTACCAACACAACAGCACGAGTCAGAATGGACAGCCAGCGCAACAGGAAGCGTAAAAGGACATCAGCATCTCCATGAAGCTTGTCAGCAGATGGAAGTGTGAAATGGACTTCACAGTGGACCAACACCGGCAGATGTCAGACACCTGGATTCTGTCTTTCTGCTCGTCTCCCAGACGCTGGAAGTTGAGACTAAAGCATTATTGTGGAAGAACTGTTTTTCTTGCTCTTGGTCTCCCCCTACAGCCGGGGAACCGTTATGCAATTTGAGCTATCCCGCAAAGACACACTTTACACATGCATTTGTTGACAGGCTGAGAGATACAGAAGTGATACAGTTTTGATTTAGAGTTTAATTACAAGACTAGAACTGAAAAACTGTTCTAGAACCCAAACCAAGGGGCCAACCTTTATGGGCTTAACACCGGGAGTGCATTACTCACCGACAACACCACAGCAAAGCAGCAGCAAGACTTTACAAGGTGGCGGCCTCAGACATTTTTGCCAGGTGGGTGCGGCGCCAACGCCACAGCATACATCACACCTGCTTTCACTGGTGTAAAGAACCCAGAAGAGCTATTCAGGAGTCCCAGAGGAAGGAGGTTTAGCCAGGATCCCACAGCTCCAGGGAGGGCCGTGTAAAAGGGCCTGCTGTTTTAAGTGAAAGGGAATGGAGCATGTAATTATCAGGCATTGTTAACAGCTACTTATTCTCACAATGAGAAATTACTGTTTTTCCTCCACAGCTCCACTCGGCAGGAGCTCCGTTTGAAAAGACGAATGGAAGGTTCATGTAAAGCAGCGTTTAACCAACAGGGCACATCAGAAGTTTGGGGACACCTTGGATCTTTGCCTAAATATAGGAAAAAGGGGGCTATTTGTAATGGAAGTAACCAGTAGCACCAGCTACGTACTGTTCCTTGATATTGATGTTTATATGGTGTGTGTGTGCATTTGCACATATGTGTCGGCAATAGGTGCACCTTAGGGGGCTTTCACACCTAACGTGCTTGTTCCAAACTTTCAAATCTTTCACTTTGGTCAGAACCAAAATTGCAGGTGTGAAAAGACCAGATTTTGGTCCATTCAGTCCATTCAGGTGGTGGTCTCGTTCTAGATCAACTGAACTGGGGTCCGGTTTGTTTCCAGTGTGAAAACACCTTTTGGATGGTTTGGACATTCAGACCAGGAGGCAGGTCACCATCACAAATCAACCAACAGAAGATAAAAAAAAAGGAAAAATATCCGTTGTTGTGCCAAAATCCGTACCAGGCACCTTCACAATGTCTGTATCTACTGTAACTGAAGATGAAACCTTATTTACAAAGAACAACGTAAGAATTTTGAGGGTGATCTGCCACACACTCACTCTGCGGTGTGACATCTGGAAAGGTGCTACACTGCGAGGTTTAAACACTCCAGCAGCACTGCCGTGTCTCATCCACTCGTACCAGCGCAACACACACTAACACACCACCACCGTGTCAGTGTGGCTGTAGTGCTGAGAACGACCCTCCACCCACATAATATCTGCTCTGTGGTGGTCCTGTGGGGTCCTGATCATTGAAGATCAGGGTGAAAGGAGAATAACGTCTGCAGAGAAACAGATGAACTACAGTCTGTGATTATAATGGTTCAAGCAGCTTCAGAAGTGACTGTAGAAGTCACCCTGTTGTCCTTCCATATGCAGTGTATTATCTAGAACAATAAGGGTCGATCTAAGTATTGTATTATTTATAATATCTTTAAATCTCAAACTCCTGGTCTATAGAACAGCTGTATCAATACAAACCTAATGACCTAAGATTTGATTAGTCATTGGTTCCTGTGATGGATCATTGATTTTTCCTATATCATTATTACACACACTCTCTCTCTCTCCCCTCTCTGTCCCCTCCTCTCTCGTGGTGCCCACACACAGCCCCTCTGACAGCACTCCTCTGTACACTCATCTCTCCGGGGACGTAATCCCACACAGGCACTGACCCAGCTTTGGCTTAAATACACACCGGGGGTTGTTAGCAGTGCAAGTTGTGCATAATGTCCCTGAGTAGAAAGGTCTACGGAGAGCTTCGGTCTGTAGCCCACCAGACACACACAGTTTAAACCTGGTGGGATTTACAGATATACACACATCCCTGTCCATTTACAGAGACGGGGGAACCCCCTGTGAGTCCGGCTCACTCCACAGACAGGCAGCACTGCCTTTAATTAGCAGGCTGATTGGCCCTGTTTCTTAGCAAGCTGATTGGCTCTTTTTTTAACAGCAAGCCTATTGGCCCTGTTTATCGGCAAGCTGATTGGCTCTTTTTTTAACAGCAAGCCTATTGGCCCCGTTTATCGGCAAGCTGATTGGCCCTGTTTATCGGCAAGCTGATTGGCTCTTTTTTATCAGCAAGCTTATTGGCCCTGTTTATTGGCAAGCTGATTGGCTCTTTAATCAGAAAGCTGATTGGCTCTTTTTTTTTTTACAGCAAGCTTATTGGCCCTGTTTATCGGCAAGCTGATTGGCTCTTTTTTATCAGCAAGCTGATTGGCCCTATTTATCAACAAGCTGACTGGCTTTTTAATCAGAAAGCTGATTGGCCCTGTTTATCAGCAATCTGATTGGCTCTTATTATCAACAAGATAACTGGCCCTTTCTTGCGTGTCATTGTTATTTTTAACCATAAAGCTGATTGGATATTATTTGGAGAGCAGGACTTGAACACACTCCCATTCATATTTTAGCCAGAGATCAGTGATTCTGTTATAAAGTCTCTGTCACTCTAGTACTGTTAGAACACATGTATGAATTTCAGTCACAAAAGTCCTTGTAGAGAAGAACTGCCAATAGAATAGGACTCTCTGGAGCAGAATAACCAGTCCCCCAGCATTGAACTGTGTTCTCTGGGACGATGGAGCTCCATCCAGTCCATCTGGGAGGAGTTGGGTTAATGATCATTCAGGGTTTTGATCTCAAACACTGGACATGATCTCTTTAATACCCTTGATTTCTGAAGAAACTATGAATGAGCAGGTGTCCCAAAACTTGTGTCCATGTGGTCTATTCTGAAAATAAAGCATTGTTCGGTTATTTGAATCACAGTCACAGAGAGTCAAAAAATGAATGCGTAGAAAAGAAAAACAGTGCCCACACACGCAAGCCCGATTTCCCAGCCACCGTCTTTCTCCAGCCAAGCCATCAAACACGATTAGTTCTGCTGTTCTTCACTCCACACTCCGGCCTGTTATTCCAGCTCACAGCCAAGAGAGGACACAAATGAGGTTATTATTATAACGCCAATGATAATCTCTTCCCTGCACATGCAGCCAAAAGCCCCTCTCACTCGCACTTAACGTTACCAATCCGCTTAAACGGCGATGGCGATTTGTGTGAACAAACAAGGCGTTTATTTGCACGACGTCTTCGTTAGACACCGATCATCCGTTCACTTACAATCTGTAGAGAGCGGCTGGGTGGTGGAAGCTGTGGAGTTCTGGAGCTCCTCCAGTCTTCTACAGTGAAGCTCCGACAGAGCCAAGAGTCTAAATTAAGCGAATCGCCACAATGACACATAACTGCCTCGATGTAAAACTCCTCAATCGCCTCTAATGCATTTCGACAGCAGCGAAACGGACGAGTGTGGACGCTGGTTCTTGACGCAGTCTGTAATTTTTACGATATGAAAATGATCACCAGGATGCAGATTGTTCCAGAGTGTCGCGTGGAAACGGTGAAAGGTTCACTCTTAATGGGCCGTTGGTTTAATGTCCAAGATCGTTTCTTTTACTGTACGTGGATGAACACCTCTCTCCCGTTTTTATCGCTCGCACTCTTCCACTCTTCCCTTTTACCTGCCCCTCACCATCTCTCTCTCTCTTTCTCTCTCCATCTGTCTGTCTAAAGTCCCATTTTAGCTTCTTATTTTTTCTCTCCCTCTTTCTACACACCTCCCATTCATTCCTTCTTATTCTCTCTCCATTTCTCTTCCCCTCCCTCCCTCTCTCTCTCCTTCCATCTACCTGTCGTACGTCCTTCATTCTACCCTATTTGTCTTTTAATGTGTCCCTCTTCCCATACCGTATCTCCTCGAGTGTGAAACCCAACTAAAGCACAGTTCCTTCATTTCTATCTTCTCATATATTTATAGCTCCACACATCACTCATCCGTATCCTGGAGTTTATGGAGGAACTGCGGCTGCAACACGTCCTCTGTGGTGATAAATCAGGGTCCATCGGGGAATACTGGCTCTCTGCATCGAGGGAATTTCACTCTCTCAAAACATCTGGCTACCCCTCGGCCTGAATCAGCTCTTAATTCCTCACTTGCTGAGCGTTTCCTTTGCTGGGGCCTCTGCAGTGTTTCTGTCCTTGTCTCTCAGGACAACTGAACTCTAAGTTCTGGTAACTTTTGAGAAAACTTCAAATGAGGTGACATGTTCTGGAACATTCTGAGGAGATAAAGAGCTCAGATGATTTCAGAAGAGGTAACAGGAAAACTTTGACCAGCTACGTTCAAGAAACCTCAAAAGAAGTAAAGTGTTCTGGATCATTTGAAGAAACATCAGACCATGTAAAGGGTTGTGGAACCTTTAGAAAATCAAAGAAGGCAGAAGGTTCTGGAACTTCTTCAGAAAACTTCAGACAAGTTAAGGGTTGTGTATGGAGTTCTGGACATTTCTGGAGATACAAAGTTCAGGTAACAGACATTGTAAAAGATTCTGGAACATTTTAAGGTCAGGAAACTTCACATGATGTTAAGGGATTTGGAACCTTTTGAGGAGCTCAAGGGTTCCAGAAACATCAGACAAGATGATGCCTTCTGGTACTTTTTGAGCTAAAGAGTTCAAGAAACACAAGGTTAATGGTTCTTGAACTATTCATGGAGTCAAAGAGTTCAGGCAACTTCAGATGAGGTAGATCTGCAACCATGGAAGAACATTTAAAGGACAGCAGTAGTGGTTGGTGTCCTCTGGCTTCTAAGGTCTATCACCAAACATCAGACAACATTAAAGACAAGAACAGACATGCTGAGTTCTGCAAACCTTTTTATGAAAACAGACATTTCAAGTGGGGAACATTCTGATCTGACAGAATAGAAGAGCAGAACAGAAGAGATTAGGAAGTTCGTTAGTGCTGCATGGAACCTTTTGAGAACATGCAATTTTGGTCAAACCTTTTTCCTAGCCCCACTTGGAAGTGAAGACATTCTGAAACCTGAGAAGATGGACAGTTCCAGAAGGTTCCTTTTAAGAAGTTAGAGTTCCAGAAACTCAAACTCAAACATGTCTTCCTTTGAGATGTAAACAAAAAACAGAATTTAAATATTTGTCAAATTAAAAACTTCATATCTACAATTTGTTTTATAAGGACTAAAACATTATATCTCAGAAATCAATCATCATTGAGTGTTTTTATAATAAAATAAAATAAAAATACGAATATCATTTATTGTTTTTGTAACTGATGTATGTTTCAGTATTAACCCTTCTCAGGACTTTTATTCTGCAATTTGAACACTGTGTGAGAAAAGAAAGAGAGCAAACAGCCCCTCCCTTCCTATTTTCCTCTATAACCCAATATCTGGGTCTGTGATGTCATCTCTTGGGTAGGTAGAGCACGTCTTGTAGTTTGTTATGTTTATCACATCTGATACTCTGATCCTGAGATATGAAACCTAGAAAACAGCATGAATCTGCCCACAAAATCCAGCCTCTTGGGTTCTAAGAGTTAAAATCTATGTAGGTATCTATATACAGGTGTTGAGAGGATTTGATTGCATTCAGTGGCAACAATGTTACTGCCCACAAAGTGTGGATCACGGGTTCTAAGAATTAAGGTTCTGAGAAGTCAGGGACCCTTTTGAAGAACATACATATACATATAATTCTATCACCTGAAATTCTGAACCGCTTATTCCTGAACAGGGTCACGGGGGAGCCGGTGCCCAGCCGGCAACTCTGAGCGCAAGGGCGGGAAACAACCCTAGACAGGGTGCTAATCCATCGTAGGGCACACACACACACACACACACACACACACACACACACACACACACACACACATATATGGGCCACTTTAGAGTCACCAATTCACCTATCATGCATGTCTTTGGACTGTGGGGGGAAACCGAGTACCCGGAGGAAACTCACGCGAACACGGGAAGAACATGCAAACTTCACACAGAAACTTCCCAGGTCGCCCCACCCGGGGACCGAACCCAGGTCCTTCTTGCTGTGTCAGCACGTTCCACTGCGCCACCGTGCTGTCCACTCCAAAAACAAAAGAACCTAATCCAGAAACGTGTAACTATCTGGTCCAGTCACTTACAGAGAACATGTGTATAGATTCTGTATAGATATCAAATTACCGTATCACCTTCTAAGAAATCAGCCCAGATCATCTGAAAGTGGCACGCCAAGCCGGGCTGTAGTTCAGGAACCGAAGCATTATCCTTCATGCATTTCAAATTCCAGATAAGCCTCTCATTCTCCAGCCTGAGATCAGCCCTTTATATGAAGAAGAGTTTGGAATATTAAAAGGAGAGTCTGCCAGCGGAAGCAGAGCCTCAGAAGAGAAGGTAATAAAGTAACTTCATTAAAGTCCTCATCCCTGCTGCTGGGCCTGCGAGATAAGGGCCGGATAAAGAGGTGGGATTTCTGAGAGACAACCAAATCATCCACACTCTCTGGAATTCGACATCGAAATACACTCCATCCGCCTCCCGAGGTCTCTGCCGTCACTCTGCAGAACCGAAAGTTTCTCAGCTCACTGAAACATGAGCTGCGCATAGATTCATGGTTGCATGTTGTGTCAGTCACAGTGTAAGACTGAGCTGATTATCCGGTAATTTTCCTTAAAGCCCTCGTCTCTGAGGTTAAACATTTCTAAACATATTTTATATTAAGATTACATATTCAATAGAATAAGCATTTGCTCGACCTTTATCTAATATTTAATGGAATATTACTGCAGTTTAATCACAAATGCTCTGAAAACGGAGACGAAATACCAGAGCTATGTGCTGCAAAGATCATCCCCATAAATCTGTTGATTAAGGTTGTTTTTTACGATTTAATAAAGTGATGATATCACATTACAAAATGTTTAGATACTTTAACAAAACACTTTAAAGGTCTCGCGTATGAAGTAATTCCACCTTAAAAAGTGCTGCATTTACATTTTGGGACCTGTAGCTTCTGCAGTATTTAAGGTGGAACGGCTAATTCTAAGAGCTGGTTGAGAGCAACTGGCAGCCCTCGTTGAACTTGTCTGCTCAAACCGAGCCTTTTCGTGCAGTTTTAGAGAATAAAGGGAAAGAGTATCGACTAGTGAGCTTTCACCATCACACGGAGCTTCAACGAGGGCTTCCTGTGGAGAAACTGTGTGGCTTGTAAGACACACTTATTTAGGTTAGTACAGATCAAAGTGTGTCAGAGACGTATGGTGGAGTGGGCAGCTACTGCCGCTCAAGAACATCCTAATTTCGGTCAATTTGGAAGATTTGAAGAGCCAATTGATTTAAGTACATCAGGAATTCCATCAAATAACGAAGGGACAGAGGATGGGCACAGAGCTCAACGTGGCTGATATTGATATGGGACAATAAAGTGTCCAGTGAGGAAGCTCATGTGTGTGTTTGTTATTAAGTTTGTGTGTGTGTGTGTGTGTGTGTGTGTGTGTGTGTGTGTGTGTGTGTGAGAGAGAGAGAGAGAGACAGAGAGATACAGAGAGAGACTATGATTAACTGATTGAGAGAGACAAAGAAAGAGAGCATTTGATTAACTGATCGAGAGAGAGAGAGAGAGAGAGAGAGAGAGAGACTGTGATTGATTGATTGATTGATTGATTGATACTAATTGAGAGAGATGCATATGAGGAGACTTTGATTAACTGAGAGAGTTTGATTGATTAACTGACTGATTGATTGATTGACAGAGAGAGAGAGAGAGAGAGAGACGTAGATTAACAGATTGATAGGAGAGAGAGAGAGAGACGTAGATTAACTGAGAGAGAGAGACGTAGATTAACTGATAGAGAGAGAGAGAGAGACGTAGATTAACTGATAGAGAGAGAGAGAGAGATGTAGATTAACTGATAGAGAGAGAGAGAGAGAGAGATAGACACTGATTGATAGAGAGAGAGAGAGGGGAGAGAGAGAGTAGAGATTTAGATTAACTGATTGGAGAGAGAGAAGAGAGAGAGAGAGAGAGAGAGAGATTTAGATTAACTGATTGAAAGAGAGAGAGAGAAAGAGAGAGAGAGAGAGAGAGAGAGAGAGAGAGAAAGAGAGGAGAGAGAGAGGCGACCGGGAGGACGAGCTGCAGGAGCGGTGTGAGTGTGGGCTCAGGTACAAAAGGATGGTAATTGCAGTTACTGTCTGATTTAGCTGTAAACTCGGCTGTGTTTCCAGCATGTAATGAAACACCTCAGATTGGCCTGGCAGCACACCCAGCCTCTCTCTCTCTCTCTCTCTCTCTCTCTCTCTGTGTCTCTCTCTCTCTCTCTCTCTCTCTCTCTCTCTCTCTCTCAGCCCTCTCTCAGCCCTCTCTGTGCCCTCTCTCTCTCTCTCTCTCTGTGTCTCTCTCTCTCTCTCTCTCTCTCTCTCTCTCTCTCTCTCTCAGCCGTGAGGCAGAGGGCCAGATGCTCTATTACTTCGGCTGGAGCACTCGACCTTCCCTCGTTCCTCAAACAGCGACGTTAACTGCATCAGACACTTCATCTGGCACAGCACACACCTCCCCGACTCACTCATTCAGGACCTATTTGCAAAGTGCAACATGACTACAGGAGAGCTGGACGACAGCTTACCCTTCCACCAACACAAGGTTAAAACAACGGAACCTGGAAGGACGGAAACTCCAGTTAACCCCTTTATGACTGGCGTGAGGGGTGTTTCTAATAAAGTGTCCAGGAGTGAAGCAGAAGGGGGTGTTTTAACAAGTGGCTATGAGTGAAGTATAGGGGTGTCAACATGGCCAGTGAGTGAAGTGAAGGGGGCAAGCTACTGAAGTGGCCAGGAGTGGGGCTATAGAAGGGGTGTTTCTCACAAGTGTCCAGTGAGGGAAGCAGAAGGGGGTGTTTCTAATAAAGTGGCCAGTGAGTGAAGCAGAAGGGGTGTTTCTAATAAAGCGGCCAGTGAGTGAAGCAGAAGGGGGTGTTTCTAATAAAGTGGCCAGTGAGTGAAGCAGAAGGGGGTGTTTCTAATAAAGTGGCCAGTGAGGGGGAAGCAGAAGGGGGTATTTCTAATAAAGTGGCCAGCGAGTGGAAGCACCAGGTAGGTTTTCAGTATAAGATCTGACCAACGTCGAACAAGTAGCAGACTGACCTGAATGCCCCGAGCTTTCAAAGCTGTTTGTGGCTCATTAACTCAGTTGCGTTCTGAAGTGATTAATATGCAAACACACATTATCCCTCCATATGTTTTCCATATATACGTACAGTCTGCCATATGGGCTCGGAATCACAGAGTTCTGTCACTCTCGGAAACAGAGGCACGGAAAAAAAACCCAGTCAATTTCATCCGCAAGCGGTTCTAGGTGTCGCGTAAGCAGAACACGGCCACGGAAACGACAAGTCTGCTAATTCCATTTGGTAAGAGAGCAGCCGCGGCGGCACTGCTGTGCCATCAAATAAAGTTATGAATTTAACAGTCATGACTGCAGTGGAATTGAAGCTTGATTGATTTAGGTCCTTACTGCACAGAAAAAGATAAATTGATATGAGGTGGAGAGGAAAAGGGCTTTTTCTTGTCATGTTGGGGCCTTTGTAAGAAGATGAAGGACTAGTGCTGTAAGGGAGCTGTCCATCACACATCCCAGCAGCGCTGTAGAGGGCATTAAAAAGGCCCGGATGTTTTAAAATGACCTTAACAGCCACTGCGGGAACTTTTATCTGTTGCAGTTACCGTGTGATGAGGTGGTGCTGGGGGTGGGGGTGGGGGTGGTGCTGGTGGTGAGGGGAAGTTCACAAAATGAAACTTTGAGCCAAACACTTTAGCACTCAGTCATCATTAAAAGCAGCAGCAGCAGCTTTAAAATGCCTTAAATTACAGAGCTGTAATTTTTACTGTGGCCAGAGTGTTTTTATTCCTCATTAAATCCACTTCTGGGCTTCATTATTAGAAGCAGTGTTCACTGAAGCAGCCATCTGCAGTAAAGTACACTATTATGAGAAGGTTTATTTCAGGTTGTAAGTGTGTGTGTGTGTGTGTGTGTGTGTGTGTGTGTGTGTGTGTGTGTGTGTGAATTTTAGTGAAGATATTAAATTTTTGAAGGAAGAAAATCCATGAAGCTCCCTTTCACCCTGATCTAATGCCCTATAAATCCCTGTCTCGCTACCGTCCACGTCCACGATAAAGACTCTGCACCCCACCAGGAGCCCCCGTCACTTCCCTTTAACTCAGTCACACCTTTCAGCCGAACTCCAGACTTCAGGCAGCAGATCATCTTCAGTAGCAAACCTGTGTGTGGCTTTGATCTTCATTACAGACACTTTAACAGACTAACGTTACGTTAATGAGGTTCTGCAACCAGTGGTTCTACCTTTTCTGAACACACTCCGGTGCTCTATTCCAACAGGAGGATGCTTGTCCACATACTGCTGCCGTCTCAAGATCTCGTCTTGAAGACACAGATACTACGCCGTGGTCGGTCTCGTCTCCAGACCTGTCCCTGATTGAAAATGTGTGGATGCTATTGGACGCTCTATCAACACTCCACCCCTACCACACCATCTGCAGAACTGAGGGAGAACATTCAAGCTGCATGGGATGGATCATCACAGGACACCATTAGGAACCTCTACACCTCCATGCAGAGACGTCTGGCATGTTGCGTTAAACCCAGCGCTGTACTGTGAGACACCACTTCTGTATGAGTCGATCAATAAATATTGATCAGATCAGTCTACAGTTATCATCAGATATTGATCCTGATCTCTGTTATTAAAGGTGGACCTACTGTCATCATGTCTAAAGCGAGGTGTGGGTATATAAGGGTATAAAGCCCCTCAGCATCGAGCTGCGGTGCAGATCTGTAACCATCCCTTTAAAGAGCATTTAATTCAGGAGAGCATCTGCCAAATGGATTAAATATTAAATTGTAAATGTAGTGAAAATAAAACGATATTATGGGCCAAAATATGACCAACGAACGGAACATTTACTTTTATGTCAGTGAATAAAACAAGCCTTTAAACTCCATTTTAATTCATTCCCAACAAATAGGTCTGAAGTGTGGGTTGTAGGTGTGAAGTCAATGGATGTAAGTGGGATAATTCCCGGCCGCCAGATGTCATGACAGCATCATTAGCATAAAGTCATTTACAGCTGCCATTCCCATGTTTCTGTAATGCGGTGGTTCTCAATCTTGGTACTGGAGTACCACTGTCCTGCTGCTTTGAAGGTTCTCCTGCTGTAACCCACCCAGTTCGGCTCAGCAAGGGCTCGCCAGTTAATTCTTTGGATCAGGCGTGGAAACATTCTAAAACCTGTGGAACGGTGGTATTCCAGGACTAGGACTGAGAACCACTGCTCTACAACATCTCCTTACAGTCAAGATGCTCAGGGACCTACTGTGCTGCACACCAGGGAAATTGTCCTCCACATATAACCCTTCCACACACTCGGGGACAGTGAGCACACATGCCCGGAGCGGTGGGCATTCCTATCAGGTGCAAGTCATGTCCTGCTAGTTCAGGGATTCGAACCAGCAACCTTCCAGTCACAAGGCTGGTTCCCCAACCACCAGACCACAGTTGCCTCCAGTTCTGACTCCAGTTCTGACTCCAGTTATGTCCTTGTTAGTCTTGATTAAGAGCTTTCACCCTGATCTAATGCCCTATAAATCCCTGTCTCTCTACCGTCCACGTCCACCCCACCAGCAGCCCTCATCACTTCCCTTTAACTCAGTCTAGACTTCCAGCCCAAAGCAGAAGCAGCTCGGAATCTCATACAGTGAAGATATTTATGTATGTGTATAAAATTAGGATATAAAAAGTAATGGTGTCATGCCAGGCTGTCAGAGTGGCAGCAGGTCATCTTCAGGAACAAACAAGAGCTCTTCTGTCACAGTCAGGGGTTTTAAGTGCTTCTATGTCCATAGTGCAAATGTCATAAGATGCATTCAGCTGCTTTAAGCTGCACCCATTGCTGACACAGACGTGCAAATGCACACACAGCTTGTCTAGTCCCTGTAGAGAAGTACTCTCAATAGAATAGGACTCACTGGAGTAGAATTGGCACCATGCCTAATGCCAGGTGCTGACACGAGGGGTATACAGCCTCCCCAACACTGATCTGTGGAGCAGTGGAATGTCCTCTGGAGTGTTCTCTGGAAGGATGGTGCTCCATCCTGTACTTTTGGGATGAACTGAGATGACCCCACTATCACTCTTGTTGCTGAATGCAATCAAATCCTTGCAGCAACCCTCCAAAATCTTCATAATCCTCTTAAGTGTGGATGCAGTGAGTGTTGTTCAGTAACGATCAGCAATCTGACTCTAATAACTGAAAGCAGCAGGACACTCGCACTCCTGAGACTCCAGCATTCGCACAAAATGTAATTATAAACTTGTGAGATGCAAGTGATTTGTATGCACACACACACACACACACACACACACAAAGATTTTGTACCATATGTTTAATTGACTCCATGTCTTCTGTTCACACACCAGCCGCCATATGGCTCCGATCCAAAACAAGTGCAGTTTTCTCTTTCGTTTTCAAACCTAAACTCAGACGAACAAAGGATTGATTGATTAGATCTAAAGAGCAAAACACCGGCTGCTTTGCTGAGCCATCAAATAAAGCTGGGAATTCAACACCACTCTGATCTCAGCGGGGTTCCTTTCTTCGTATCACCTCTGAAGCTTAACACAGGCTACAGCACATCTACAGAGCAAAACACCCCTCATCTCTTTCTAAAACTGAAGTAAAGCCCCCATTAAAATCACAAATTAAAGCTGATAGCTCCCCATTTTCAAAAAATAGAAACAAAAATGAATGAAAAAAGAACAGGGGGTTTCAGGCGGCAGTAGAGATGACAGCTTTCTGTTTGGTTATTTAAAGCAGCATCAACAAGAATTCATTTTTTTATTTATTTAATTTTTTGCTCCTGGGCTCCCCCTCCAGGTGGGGTGTGTAATCCACTTACAAGTGCATTTGTTAAGCAGTTCAGAGATACAGAAGCATCTAGCCCTGATCCTAACCCCTGTCTTAACCCTCATCCTGGGCCTAAATCTAACCTTAACCTCAAACAAACATCTAATCCTAAACCTCCTCCTGGCCCTAAACCTAATCCTAATCTTAACCCAAACCAAATTCTAACCCTCATCCTGGTCTTAAACCTATCCTCAATTCAGAACCTAACTGTAACCCTTATCTTGGCACTAATCCTAACCTTAATGCCAACCCAAAAACTAATCCTAACCCTCATCTTGGTCCTAAACATAACCCTAACCTCAATCCAAAACCTCTTAACCCTCATTCTGGCCCTAAACCTAACCTTAACCTCGACCCAACACCTAGTCCTAAACCTAAACTAAACCTCAATCCAAAGCCTATTTCTAACCCTCTCCCTGGTATTAATGCTAATCCTAACCTTAATTTAAACCAAGCACATAATCTTAAACCTCATCCTGCCCCTAAACCTAATCCTAACCTTAACCCAAAACCGAATTCAAACCCTAATCTTGGCACGAAACACAACCTTAACGCCAACCCAAAGCCTAATTCTAGTCCTTATCTGGGGCCTATCCTGTTATTGAAACTGGGATTTAAATCAATTGGAAATGAGCAGATTTGCCCAGTTTTCCAAGCTGGATTACTGACTGACAGCTGATGACAGGTCGATGTCACGGTGCGGGTTAGATAGGATAAGTCTGTCGCTTATAGAACCCTGGTGTCTCGCCCCCCACACTGCAGCTACATCCTAGAAGCGATTCTGATTTCATTTCCTGATGGTAAAATCTCCCTGTGCGGCGTAGGGGCACCCTGGCCTGCACCTTTCCCTTTTTCCCTGCTCCCAACACACCTGATTCAACAAGCCAGCTCATTAACACACACTTTCAGAGCTGCAGGGGGTGTGTTAAAGCAGTGAACGCACTAAAACGTGCAGAGCAGGGACGCCTCCAGGACCAGGGTTGAGAAAGGCTGTCCTTTCCTAATAACTGTAAACCACACGTGTCGTCTCCCTGAAGCAGAAGTTTTCCGACATCGGCACATGAAAAGGCTCTGCTCCTTATACTTCCGAAGATGGCAATTTCCTGTTTGAGGAATTACAGTCGTGCCATTAAAGATCAGTGACGCCGCAATCAGGACGATTACTCCAATCGCAATTAAACGCTGTGTAGTAGACTCCCCGACACCCCGATGGAATGATAATCAGATTCTCTTATCAGATTCTCCTTTCCTCCTCTACACTACCTCCAAAAATCCCTTCCTCTCTCTCTCTCTCTCTCGCACTGTCAGGATGTCTAATTAGCCGATATTCGCCGAAGCTGTGGGGACGCATCAAAACACGGCCGAACCGCGGCATAATGAGGAGCTGCAGGGGGCTGGGGGGTCCACACTGCAGATGTTTAACCTCTGGAAGTCACCGTGATTAGTAGTGATAGCAGAAGCATGTTGTAATTTAGTGTTAAAAGTCCAAGCTGGCGGTGTACTATATGGACATAAGTATTTGGACATATGTATCAAGTATCAAGGGCACTGAAAGGGTCAGGGGTCTCTACTGTCCATGGAAGACTTTGCACTAGATTCCTTATCGCGCACTTCATTTATTATCTTCAACGCTTCACAGCCGAATAGAGTATCTGAGCTGAACTCTTCCTTCCACGAAACAGCTGCTGTCTGACTGCAGGACGTACCCAACCCTGCAACCCACAGCCTCAACCGCAGCACTTTCCCTCGGCATTAGCCTCGCCTGATGTTTACGTTGGCGGCTGCACTGACTTCGGCTCTAAAAATGAAGTCTTTGTGTTTGCTACACAAAACCTTTCCCTATTACGTTGCTTTAAAAAATATGCCTCTGTGCTTTTACAGCTCTCTAGCTCTTCACCGCCTACACCTTTGGAAAAGATGAAATTCTATATCACCATGTTCACCATGTCAATATAACCTCGGGCCAATTTCACATGCAGCAATGGGGTGCCGGTAAAACACAGTCACCACAGTTTTTCACTCATTTCTATTTGTTTAAAGCAGCCTTGCAGTGCATGTTTACTGCTCTGGCCACGTGTACATGCTCTACCTGCATACAGACTCTGACTGATCCGAGAGAGGGGGCGGGGCTAACGACATCACTGACCCAGTTTGGCCATTGGGGAATGGTCACCTGGCGCTGTGCAAGACGGCTGCCTCTCCAGTAGCTCTGTCCTTAATTTCCCCGAGGGAACCCTCCCAAGGGATCAATAAAGTTCTATCCCATCCAGTTAAAGGGTTATAGAGGAAAATGAGACGGGAGGGCAGTTTGCTCTATTTTTCAGATCAGTGTTCAAATTTCAGAATAAAAGTCCTGAGAAGGGATAATACTGATACATATATAAATAATAAAAATACTAAAGGACATTCGGGTTGTTTTATTTGACTTATAATCATTACAAACAACTAAAATAATTATTATTGTATTTTCCGGAAAAAAAAAAATCCTATGTGAACTGTCCCTATAAGCTGTTCTTGGAATTCTATGACCTAAATCTACACCTAAAATCCATTCATTAATGACTTTTTATTAACTCCAGAACAGCATGGTTTCTCAGTTCTTCTTCAAGTACATGGCAGGATGGGTTATGTGTAAATGGCCACCAGTGAACGGGAGCTCACTGTCAATCGCAAGCATGTTAGAGAACGTGTCAATACACCGACTGTCAAAAAATAGTTGCACCAAGATGAAATCAAGCATCAGGAATTAAACTTTCAACAAGCAGCGATGCCCTCCATAAGTCATCCTGTTAGCGCCAGTGCCTTTGGCCAAAGAACAACCACTCAGGGTTCCTTAAAGAACCATGTTTTTAATAGAGATGTGCGAGTGAAGAAAGCTAGTAAAGAACCTTTACATCAAGTGTAAGGTTCTTCAAACTTCAGTTCCCTGTTCCGGATTCGTATCTTGTTGGAAGTTCAGGGATGAATAATGTAATTGATTGGTCATATATTCTCACAACTTCCAAAGGATAGAACAGGAAACTGGATTTAGGTCCAGAGTTGAAGACCTGTGTTCTACAGCTTTGTTCAAAGAACCATTTAAAGAACCTTTATATTTAGGAGTGTCAGCAGAGCATGGAAACCCTGTTAAATCACCCGTTACAACTGTGGCCTTGTCCCAGACTGAGGCAGTTGTGATTAAAGTGCAGTCCACTGGGTGGAAAATTCCCACGGAGCACTAAACGATATGGAAGAAACAGAGGCAGCTTCTTCACAGAAAGATGGATAATTAGATTGTGAGTGTCTTGCATTGATTTTTTCCCTGCTAACAGTCTAACAACACTGTGTTGTTTTTGCTTTTTTTTCCACTTTCCTCTTTACAAGTCAAGTCAAATGATGGTGCCTTCAGAAACACTGCTGAGCATGGCACTCGCGCAGTACGCTGGGTGGATTCTGATTGTAGGATATTGTTTGTATCCTTCAAAAGAACAACAGCCAAAATGAGGCATAAACAGCAATGCTGAGATTTACAAGATGCAGAGTTTGCTGGAGGCCTGTGGTGTGCTGTTCAGTACGGGTGGGTGGGGGTGGTGTGCTGTTCAGTACGGGTGGGTGG
>CM067507.1:36117947-36154978 GCA_034509495.1 Acestrorhynchus altus
CACACACACACACACACACACACACACACACACACACACACACACACGCACACAGAAATATCTGAGCATTAGTGCAGTCCAGACAGGAAAGCCTCTGACCTAACGTTTCTGTGTTGTTTACGGAACGTTAGGAATGGTCCTGAATTCCAGCAGGAACGCAGCTACAGTCAGCACAAGTCTTCCCTTCACACTAAATCAGCTCTGTGTGACAGACACCAGTCGCTCCTCTTCCTCACTTTCACTGCTCTTGCATATTCAAACTGGCTGAGAAAGCATTTGCATCAGGGTTTCCATTCCTGCACTGGGACGGTCGTCTCTGATGTTACATCATAGGACTGACCTGAACGGCCCGTCCATGTCCGAGACGCCTCGTCTGCATCCAAAACTGCACACTCCCAGATACTAAATCCAATATGGAAAATTGAAGACTGCGTCTATTAATGCAGCCCTTTTAAAACTGATTTTTAAAAGAAACAAACTTTTTAACTCTGTTTTTCATCTATTCTTTAGAATTTTTTTTCTAAAATCTTTTGAAATGACATTTTTAAAGTTGACGTTTTTTAAACGTAAATCTGAAATCCCGTCCTTTCAGAAATGATGTCTTTCTTTACATTCGTGTACTTTTTCCGTCCAACATTTATATTTTTTAACCCAAAAAAATGTTATAAATTATTTTTAACATTGTGAAAATATTTTATTTCTATTTGAAATATTAATAGTTCCATGTTGTGCTCTTCATGCCGAGGGTTCAGAGCACTGTATTGGGAACAGGCTCGGCGGTGGGAACGTTCCCTCAAATGTCCAATCGATCAGACAAAATGTGACGTGTTTACAGAGATAGAACCCGTATGATCAGGTCTGTTAGAGACTGCTGAACTCCTCCACGCTGAGGAGACTGATGATGCAGATGGTTATCACGGCTGAAATGACATTATGTGTTATTAGACGTCTTCGTGGGCTCTAATAGGAATAATGTGCTGCTTGTTAATGAGTGCAGGACGAACTCCTTGGCTGGAAGGTTGCTGTTGGTGCCAGTGTATTTGGGTGCGGTGCTGCTTGCTGGCCAGCTGCCTATGTAGTCATTTGTGCAGCTTATTTGGACGAGTGTGTGACGGCTCTGCGAACGCTTTCTGCTGTTTATTTCACCCACAGTGTCATAGCTGGCAGAGCTGAGAGCCATTATATTTAATCACTGTAATGACTGCATGCTGGACTGGATGGTCAGATCTTCATGAACAGAGTGTACAGATGTTTGTGCTGAATTTGGGCAGAGTTCTGAATTAGTCTCACATAAGCTCAACACTGTGGGCATGCAGCGATCAGCCGTAACATTAAAACCACTGTCAAATGTTGTGTAGAACAGATCTGGCCTGCTCAAACATGGACTACACAAGACCTCTGAATGTTCCGTGGTACCTGGCACCAAGATGTGACAGAAGATGCTTTAAGTCCTGTAGGTTGTGAAGTGGGGTCTCTATGAGCCCCCATGACGTCATGCCCCCATGACGTCCTTGGAGCACTTTGGAACAGCCCACAAGACTTCCCTGATGTTTTGGAGATGTTTTGACCCAGTTGTCCAGAACATCAGTTTGGTTCTTATGCTTGTCAACTTTAAGAACGGACTGTTGACTTGCTGACTAAAACCTCCACACCTCATTTTGTCGAGAGGAGACGGTGGTTCCTTTTGTTCATATCAATTTCATTAACCGGCCCCTTCACTGTCTCAATGGCCAACACCCATAGTGGTCCACTGGGATTTTTCCTGGTTCTCCCAATTGCCAATCCCTCTCTGGTTGTAGGAGGAAAAGGAAGGAGACTCCTTGCACTGCAAAGTGAGGTCTGGATGGTAGAGAGAAGAATGGATTCAGTTGAAAACCAACACATTCTGGAATCAACCATAAAATATCAAACCATCTTTTCAAGAAAAGTTGGAGATGAAAGGAGAAAGAGCTTCTACAGCAGGATGATAATCCTAAACACAGCTCCATAATGGTCTGCTTCAAAGGGTTATCTTTCACACGCTTCACTATTCACAACAGCAGGGTCACTATATGGGCAAAAGTATCGGGACACCTGTTCAATCATTGTATCTTCTGAAATCAAGGGTATTAAAATGAGTTTATCCCGCTCTACTGTTCAGGGAAGGCTTTGGAGCATTGCTGTGAGGATTTGATTGCATTCAGAGACAAGAGCGTGAGTGAGGCCAGGATGTTGGGTGATCACCAGCCCACCTCATCCCAGAAGCACTGATTGGAGCACCAGCACTCCAGAGATCACTTTTCTGTGCTCCAGAAAATACCCCTCTAGCCCATGCCTAGGCATGGTGCCAGTGGGTTCACGTTTGTTGATCTGCTCCAAAGAGTCCTATTCAAATGGCATTGCAAGATCTAGACGAGCTGTGTATTTGCTCATCTGTGTCAGCAATGGGTGCAACCTACTAGTTTAATAACTGAATACATTCATTAGAAGGGGTGTCCACATATCTTTGGACCCTTGTTGTATTAGGACCATATATTTGTGTGTTTATAAATGTCATACTGGGTTTACAAAAGCTTGTTGAAGTATTACTTTAATTAGTCCTGGTTTGGCACCAGTTCAGCTGCTCCTGCCCAGGGTTTTAAAAGCTCAGCCCCATCTGGACTCATCAGTATGTGTGGCATTCTTAAGACTCGGTGGCAGAAGATCAGCTCATGCAGAAATCTCTCTGATGGCACGGCATCCTGGGTGAGTGCTGCAGGTCTCTGGCATGTGGCTCAGCAGGTTATTAGTAATGGGAGGGTTTTTTTTGCATGAGATGTTCCAAACCCTACACTCTCACTCTCTTACATAACTGGACTCAGGTGGACGTGCTGCAGTGCTGGCATACCTGCACTCTTTCCCCAGCCTGAACAATGACTTATTGTCAGCAGATCATCCAATCAGCCATAACATTAAAACCACTGAAGGTGAAGTGAATAACATGAAGATCTGGTTCAGTGGCTCCTGTTAGGATATAATAGAAAAATGGAACCTGAGACACTTTGACAAGAAGCAAACTGAGATGTTCTAGACAAGTGGGTCAGATACCATAGCAACTTCTTAGCAACACCTTACCAACCAACCTGTTACCTCAAACACCGCATAGCAGTTACCTCGCAACAAGTTGGCAATGGCAACTATACCATAGCAACACATTATCAACCACCTATAATCCAACAGGAACCCATAGGGACTATGGGTTGATCTTAGTGTTGTACTCCAGACTGGTCTCAAGACCAAAAACAATCGGCCTTGGTCTCGTTTCAGGCTGGATCTCATATGGAATCGGTCTTGTCTCAGTCTTGCAGTGAGGTGGACCAGCAGACCTTTCTCTGGAGGCCCAAAATCAGAGGGGCTAACAGCATCCAATCAGTGAACACTTTGCATTTTGAATAGTCCGATGTTAAGCTTAATTGCTCGATTTACCAGCGGAACCTGGAGTTCTACAGTTCGGTTCTGTGAATCACTGTGAATTTCTATGCAGGATTTTCCAGGATCAATTTGATCATTTTTGTTTGAGGACAATTTTATTTTCACGTTTAATAATAAAACGAATGGAATGACTTCATGTGGTGACGTCTGATTAAGGTTTAGAAGGGACAATCATTTAGTTTGACTAAATAAATAATAAATCATAGTTATAGGCTGTATTTTACTACAGTGGTTTCAGTTGGAGACCTCCTGTCTGCATGGTAAGTACACTTGGTCATGGTCTTGGCTTTTCCTGGTCTTGGTCTTGACTCAGACTCGATACGTCCTGGTCTTGGTCTTCACTACAACACGAGGTGATCTACAGAACACTACACTGGGAGCTCAGTTCCAGTTAGAATGTAATAAGTGGAGTTTAGTTGTTGTGTGTGTTTTCTAACCTGACATTTCTCTTCTTTTCTTTTCTTCAACATGTGATGCAGAATGTTCTGATTGTTGAGGTAAGACAACCTCTCACTGCTGAGACGTTCTTCACCGTTTAGAACATCCCAGTATTTTTTTATGTGTTTAATGAAGACACCCTAACAGAACCTCATCATACATATCAGAACAGAGAGAACGGCTGAGGAGAGTGAGTGGACAAAAGGTGAAGGAAGGAGTGAGAAGGAGAGAGAGAGACATATGGTGAAGGAGGGCAGAAGACAAAGGGAGGGAGAGAGACAAGGAGAGAAAGCAAGGATAGAGTGAGAGGATGAGAAAGACGGAGTGACAGAAAGGAAAGGAAAGAAAGTAGAGATAGGAAGACTGGGTGGAGAAAGAGAGAAAGGGTGTAAGGAATTAGAGACAGTGAGAGAGAGAGAGAGAGAGAGAGAGGGAGAGAGAGAGAGAGATAGATTGAATGAGAGAGAATGAGAGATGGAGAGAGACTGAATGAGAGAGAGAGATTTAATGAGAGAGATTGAATGAGAGATGGAGAGAGAGAGACTGAATGAGAGAGAGAGAGAGAGAGAGAGAGAGGAGAGAGAGAGAGAGAGAGAGAGAGAGAGAGAGAGAGAGAGAGAGAGGAGGGGAGGGATCTTGCATTTACATTTGTTTGCCATCTGTCAGTTGGGCCTTCATATTTCATTCCTTTCCTCATTCCTTCATTCACTGTGATAAAATGTGTCACACACACACACACACACACACACACACACACACACACACACACACACACACACACACACACACACACACTTGTGGTCTCAGACATGCCGTTCTCCAGTCTGAAGTCACTCATGTGAAACCCCTCTATTCTCATTCCTCTACTATTGACTAATCACTCCACTGCTGCTATCTCATCATCTGCTGGCATCCGAGTGCGCGAGTGTGCTTTCGCTCAGATGTTCTTAAGACCCTTATTCCAGTGATTAGCTGCTACACACACTGTGCTGCCAAACCCATGATTTAAACTCAGGAGTTAAAAACACATTCAGACAGACGGGCGTGGAGCTCAGATGCTGAACTGTGACGTAGCTGAGATGATCAGCAGTGTGGGAACGAGCAGCTCCACTCCTGAACACCTGCCCAGACCTTCAGAGCTTTCAGTTTGGTCCAAAACAAAACAGCAGATGTGAAAGGTTCCACAGGACCAAAATGTGGTCAGACCTAAAGGTGGTCTTTCTCCTGATCAAATGAAGTGCGGTCGGGTTCTCTTGCAGCTCCACCAAAGTTCCATAGTGCAATAATGGCATTCCAGCCCAGAGTGGGAATGACAGAGATGCTATTCTCCCTGTTACAGTCACTGGAGCATCAACGTGATTCTGAACCATATAAACCAGATAGCAACACCACAGAAAGCACCAGGAGTATCATTTCAAGCAGCAATTGCACAGAAGTGGAATTCATAGCTGTGGAACCATCCTGCAGGTTTCTTCTTCAGGTTGAACAATACGATCATATGTTTTCTAACACATTAGAACCTGAGAACCTGAAAATCCATAAACTCTTTAAAAAAGTGCTTCTAGTGGTTCTTTGAGTCATGCCACAGAAGAACCACTTTCAATTTGATGAAGAACCATGTTTGTAGGTGAACTGGTAAACTGGTAAAGAACCTTTATATCAGGTGAAGGTGCTTCAGACCTTTAGAAGGTTCCTCTGAGTCACACTTCATCTCTTTTACAAAGTTTTGATTATTTATAGAAAAAGTGATCAATTTTAACAACTTCCAACATGGCTAGTTCAGGTCATCCTAGCAAGTCCTGCCATAAGAGGAGTAAAGTCCTCAACAACCCCAAAATGTTCATCACTGGACCTACTCACCACAAAGTCCTTTTCTATTGGCTCTGCAAAACTGTATCCAAATACACAGATCAACCATAACATCATGATCATTTCTTTCTCTCACTGTCCATTTAATCAGCTCCTATGACCACACAGGAGCTCTTTGTGGTTCTATAATCACAGACTGAAGTTCATCTGTTTCTCTGCAGACTTTATTCTCCTCCTTTCACCCTGATCTTCAATGATCAGGACCCCACAGGACCACCACAGAGCAGCTATTATGTGGGTGGTGGGTCATTCTCAGCACTGCAGTCACACCGACATGGTGGTGGTGTGTTAGTGTGTGTTGCTGGTACAAGAGGATCAGACACAGCCGTGCTGCTGGAGTGTTTAAACACTGTGTCCACTCACTGTCCACTCTATTAGACACTCCTACATCCTCTAGTCCTTCATCAGTGCTCACAGGACGTTGTCGGCTGGACATTTCTGGTTGGTGGACTGTTCTCAGTCCAGCAGCGACACTGAGGGGTTTAAACACTCCAGCAGCACTGCTGCGTCGGATCCACTTGTGGTCATTTTGTAACGGTTCATTGGTGTAAAGTATGCTGTTTAATTACATCTTTGTATAAATAAGTGTCCAAATACTTGATGTTCTGTGTACTGTGTGCAGGCCATAGTGGACACAGGGAAGACCATGAAGGCTCTGCTGCAGCACGTGCAGATGTTCCGGCCCAAGGCGGTTAAAGTGGCAGGGTGAGTGGAGCTGCTTCACTAAAGCCAACACAGGGGACAGAAACTCTGCTGCTTTCACGTTCACATCTGCTCTGCCACTGGCAGGAAGCCATGCTGGTGTTGTTGTCATTTCGTTGTTGTTGTTGTTGTTGTTGTTGTAATAGTTCTGTAATGAGGCTGATCAGTGTGTGTGGGCTCACATGTTCCTGTTTAACCCTAGAAGAGTGGATTCATTCTGATGTTCTGTCATTTGTATGAATTTAGCTGTAGGATTTCAGGATTGAGACACTGAAATGTCAAAAATGTTGAAGGAACATGAACTGATGAGCTCTGCTCCTTCCATAGCCTACTGGTGAAGCGCGTCCCAAATGGAGCTGGAACACTTCCAGACTGTAAGTCTCACTGGCCACTTTATTAGAAACACCCCCTTCTGCTTCACTCACTGGACACTTTAATAGAAACACCCCCTTCTGCTTCATTCACTGGACACTTTATTAGAAACACCCCCTTCTGCTTCATCACTGGACACTTTATTAGAAACACCCCCTTCTGCTTCACTCCCTGGACACTTTATTAGAAACACCACCTTCTGCTTCATTCACTGGACACTTTATTAGAAACACCCCCTTCTGCTTCATCACTGGACACTTTATTAGAAACACCTCCTTCTGCTCTATC
The DNA here is from genome assembly GCA_034509495.1 of Acestrorhynchus altus. Classification (NCBI taxonomy): domain Eukaryota; kingdom Metazoa; phylum Chordata; class Actinopteri; order Characiformes; family Acestrorhynchidae; genus Acestrorhynchus; species Acestrorhynchus altus. Next base: position 36,125,067 of record CM067507.1, read on the forward strand.
ACTGGACACTTTAGCCAGCTTACCACCTTCTGCTTCACTCACTGGACACTTTATTAGAAACACCCTTCTGCTTGCTCACTGGACACTTTATTAGAAACACCCACCTTCTGCTTCACTCACTGGCCACTTTATTAGAAACACCTTCCTTGCAAATATGGAGAAACCAAATGTTATTACTGTGTTCTGGCTGTTTTTCTCTGCAGATGTTGGATTTGTGATCCCAAATCGTTTCGTTGTGGGATACGCACTGGACTACAATGAATACTTCAGAGACCTTAATGTAAGACCTCTGAGAGAGAGAGAGAGAGAGAGAGAGAGAGAGAGAGAGAGAGAGAGAGAGAGAGAGAGAGAGAGAGAGAGAGAGAGAGTGTAAAATGCCTCAGTGTGACATTTGTGTGAGTTTAATGTTGACACTTGTGATATTAATGATGGTCAGACTGTGTTTTTCTCTGTTTTCTGTCTCTTCAGCATATCTGTGTGATCAGTCAAACAGGAAAACTGAAGTATAAAGTCTGAATACAGGACGTTTCTGCCCCGAGACTGGGCCTGATCGATGTCCAACGAGCCGTTTGGTTGTTTCGTTAAAGGAAATGGATCAAAATAAAAGGAAATATTCACGTGAGCTGATCAGACTGATCATTTATTCTCAGTTATGGTAATTTCCCTCTGACATCTTTAAACATCTAGACATCTGACCTCCATTTTAACAATACCGAGAGAGAGAGAGAGAGAGAGAGAGAGAGAGAGAGAGAGAGAGAGAGAGAGAGAATTAAACACAAGAACCTCATAGCAGCTGTGAAGCATGGTGGTGGAAGTGTGATGGTTTGGAGCTGCTCTGCTGCAGCAGGGTGAGGAGATCTCTCCATCATAGAAACCACTATGAGATCTTTATTGTATCAGAGGGGGTTTGAGGAGAACGGAAGAGCGTCTGTACAAAGATTGACGCTGAATCATCACAGAGCAGAAAGAATTCCTCCTGGAGGAGTGGGAATGTCTTTCTTCAGTTGATTTCAGAGACGGTAGACGGTTCTAGAAACATCATTTTTAATAGACATAGAAATACAAGCTGTTAGGACACAGGGGTCCTAACTTTAGGGGTCCTAACTTTACTACTACATTATCCCAAGCCCCTCACTGTAAGGAAGTAAATACGTAAATACCTCATATCTCCAAAATGGCAATTTAATATAAAAACTGTAAAATATCCCTTATTGTTACAGTAATTTTGTAGAATTTCTATTTTCAGACTCAAATTATACAAAACTGTCAAAATGCGCATGACTGTGACAATGAAATACAGAAAATATAAAATACAGAATGTCGAAATGAGAAAATATCCATATAAATAACGTTTTCATGATATTCTGAGACCTATTTTCTTAAAAATAACTTCATAACTTTATTGAAATAATAAGGTTCCTCTGGATTTACATTCTGGATATCGACCTCCCCAACCAGAACAATATTACTGTCCCTCTATTATTTCAAATGCAGAGCCTGTAAACGTGGAGCGCGTTCCTTGAATCTGGCCCAGTGTGTTTCACAGGACTTCGGTGGGCACTGTCGGCTGTGTGTTGTCTGTGTAGAGCTCATCTGGCTCCTGGCCTCCCAGTGAGAGGACGAGAGAGCCTCAGGTCAGGCTGTAGAACCGGGTCGTACCTTCACAACCGGGAACGGAGCAGAAAAAAAAGGCAGATGTTAAATTCCTGTGCGTTAGACAATGTGGAGGAGCCTGAGTTTGGCATTCTTCTGAAGGCGAATCACCTGAAACAGCTCAGATTTATTCCCTTTTTGTACTGAAATTGTTCGGAACCTCAGGGTTTGACCTGCGGTTGAGCAAACGGAAGAGGCATAAGGCAGTGATTTACGGCCCCTTCTGTCCTGCTTATCTGAGATATCAGACGAGGGATGAGCTTTGGTGGAAATGTACTGCCCGAACATGGGGGCTGTGAGATAAAGAGATAAATGCAGTCCGGGATGATGCTCCCCTCAAAATCCTCCAAACACTCTGTTCAATCTTCTGCTCATCTGCTTTAGCCGGGCCGTATTAGTCTCAATCCGCTTCCCTTTCAGCCGTTTGCTCCGAGTAATGAAGAGCAAACACGCACTGCTCACATCTTAGGGACCATTTAATAAGTCCGTGCTCAGAAACAGCCCGAGAAGATCGTCGCTCTCCTGTTCAAATCCCTGCATCCTTTAGTGGGTTAACTGCACTTCAGATAATACACTCAGAATAAAGGTGCTATAAGAGGTTCTTTGAGGGAAAGAAGAACCATTTTGGATCAATAAAGGACCTTTACTGTAATAGAGATTGTGAGAGTGAAGAACTTTCAATCAGGGTAACCTACAGACGACACCTATCATAACAAACTGGACTTTGTTCTAGACCAGGTTCCAGATCCTAGGCTAGGCTACTCAAGTGCATGTTTACTGCTCTGTCCATATGTACATGCTCAACCTGCATACACACTCTGATTGATCAGAGAGAGGGGCGGGGCTGATGACATCACTGACCTGGATAAAAATATAATATAAAAATAATAAACATTCCTTTTTTTGTTTTTTTTGTTTATTTTTTTGTTATTTTTTTATTTATGTTTATTTTTTGGGGGGTTTTTTGGGCACATGGACAGATGTTGGCTTTTAAAATGGGTCATGAGTGAATTACAGCTGTTTTCTGAGCTGTATCGCTCACTTATGACATCACACAACGATGAGACCACCATGGTTTGATACGATGAGTAATTTATTTGTTAATATTTTGTTTTATAGTTATGAAGGTTAGAAAACGGCATTTAAAAGCCCGTAAAGTGCAGATCTCGGGTTCTAAGAGAGTCTTCTTTAAACCTCACCTATTGTTTTTGTAAAATAACATGAACTTACATAGTTTAAAGAACATTCTTCAGAGGGTGGAAGAGCGTCAAACAGCCATTTTCACGATTCATGAGGGTTGATTGTAAAGAAAAATTCCATTTGATCCGTGGATCAACTGCACATGGATGTATTTCAAGTGCCGCTTGGCTGCCTTTTTCATGGAATGGTGGGATCAAGGTTCATCCGTTTATCACTTTTCATTATTTTCCTTGGATACAAACACTGAAGCCTGAAGAACAGCGCTTTCTGGCATCACAGCATTTCAGCATGTAACAAGTTGAAACCCTCACATGACAAAATGAACCAATCCCACAGTCCCACACACAATGCCGTGAGCAGATATCTTCCATACTTGCAGCAGACCAAGAGTCTTGAAGTGAACCCCAGACCACCCATTTCAGGAGGACCAGAGCTTGTTTCTCTGGACTGCTCTTGAGCTCGAGAACAGCTTTCACACTTGACCAGCTGCACCAAACTCTTGGGGCAAGTTCTCCTGGGTCTTGAAAGAATGCAAGTGTGAAAAGGCCCATAGTTTGGTTTGCTCTTGTTGAAGTGAGTGGGATCACCATGGTGAGATCCAAAGAGCTCTGAGGCCTTCAGAAAGAAGGTTGTAGATGCAGATGAGTCTGAAGGGATTAAACATGGCCATTATGGCCAGATGTCTTTAAATATGTTATAAAAGACAGCGTTTTTACGGGTTTCATACTTTTTCCACATGACTGTAGGAACATGAGTTTGGGTATTAATATTTTGGCACAGGAAAATATGTTGTTAATCATATTTAATATGTATTTTCATGGGGCCCTGATGTTTGTGCAGGAAAACACATATATGTGGACTGTATCCTGAGACTGGGATTGGAAAACACTGACCTAAACCCCTGAAACCGCCGCAGAACAAGAATCTACCAGCATAAATAAATAAAAAATACTCAACAAAGCTTTGCATTCATGGCTTCATGCAGGTGAGCTCTAGACCAACAGTGCTGGAGTAGCTCGTCTCACACATACACACAGTCCGTGACTCAGCCTGGGTGTGAGCATGGCACAAACACCAGAACCTGCCATCTGCCACGGGTTACAGCACCTCACGACCAGAAAATGCTGCACTGCTGCCATACAGCTAAAGAACCAGTCAGGAACTGCTGAAGCAGCGCCGTGGCTGGCCTGTCACTTTCCCCTGCTGCTTTAAGTGGGTGTTCTGTTGGCATGTGAAGGCTGGCTCCCTGACCACCAGGGAATGAATGCCAGTTTTGGACCCACAATAAACCTGAAAACTTTCAGAAGACATTAGACGAAGGGCGCATGACGGCGAATGGAGCACCGAGCTGAGCCTCAGGCTTTAGATAGAACAGCTACAACATTACAATGGCTTGGAAGCATGAATCACTCATCAGAATGTTTGATGGATTAATCTCTGGAATTTTGTGGGGGGGTGTATGATAACTGATAACAACTCTCACCCACATCATCGGAAAACACACATTTCCAAATTGGTCCAGGTACTGAGTGTGACTGCTCCTCAGTGCTGGATGAAGATAAGAGAAGATAAGATAATCCTTTATAAGTCCCGCAGTGGGAGAACTCACAATGTTGCAGTATATATATATATATATGAGAGAGAGCGAGAGAGAGAGAGAGAGAGAGAGCGAGAGCGAGAGCGAGAGCGAGAGAGAGAGAGAGAGCGAGAGCGAGAGCGAGAGCGAGAGAAGATATACAAAGATGGAAGAAGTAAAGAAGTATTAGGAAACATCTTCTTCTGTAGTTGTTTTTTTCCGGTCTTATTCTCTCCACGGATGGCTGTCCCTTGGAAAAGAAGGCTGTAATGTCAGTATGGGGTCATTATTTGTCATCAGAGTTGCTTTTCAGTCTTATGTGAGTAATTTTCCGTTAATTGAACCCACCTCCGTACACATGCCCCCCTCACACACACACATGCCAGGGTGGTGAGTAAAGAAGGAGGAGGTGGTGCTTAGAAACTGCTATTCCTGGAATTCCACTAATCTCTTCTTACAACTTGCTTTTGCCCACACTGGAGTCAATCTGATCACTGAAAGCTTTCTTCAAACCTCCTCCAACACATTCAGGCCTTTATGGAAGCTTCTGCTTCGTCCCTTCTGCCCAGTAAAGTTGTCAGAACACTCTTATTACGACTGAGCACAGGTCGTTCACACACATGCAAATCTACGTCCTCTTTTACGGTTGGTGTCAGAAGATAAGAAATTGTGATCCTCTGTGGTCTTTCTAATGGTCAGCTGCGGTCCAGGACACACGTATCTTCAGGACACCTGTAGGAAACAAAGGGTACAGAGTGCTGAACTGACATACACCTGTCCTGTGGAGTTTCTGGAGCTCCTGTGGCCACAAGCCCCAGACAGAGTAACTGATTTGGGGGATCCCAGCACGTGGCTGAATCTGGCCACTAACATCTGCATTCAGTAATGACATCTGGATCAGACCTTAACCGAAAGTTATATTTATGAGCCAGCAATGACATCTGGATTAAAATCAAAAATAACATCAGGGTTAAAAAAAATAATAATAATAATAACATCTAGATTCAAAAATGACATTGGCATTAAACAATGACCTCTGGATTCAACAATGACATCAGGATTCAAAAGTATCATCTGGAATAAAAATTATATCTGGACTGGATTAAAAAATGACATCTGCGCTCAAAAAGAATATCAAGGTTAAAAAAATAACATCTGGATTAAAAATGACATCTGCATTCAACAATGGCATCTGTATTCAAAAAGAACTTCAGGGTTAAAAAATAACATCTGGATTCAACAATGACATCTGGATTCAACAATGACATCTGGATTCAACAATGACATCTGGATTCAACAGTGACATCTGGATTCAACAGTGACATCTGGATTCAAAAATAACTTCAGGTTTAAAAAATAACATCTAGATTCAACAATGACATTTGCATTCTGCAATGACATCAGAATTCAAAAATGACATCTAGAGTTGCACTGATGATGTAACAGTGGTATTAGCATTAGATCACTGCCGTTTTCAGGAGTTATGAATCGTACTCAGAGGAACACGGCAAAAAACCTGTGTGGACACAACAAACAACAGTGCAGCTGCAATACAGCAAAGCTCCGGGTCAGTATTGTGGTATTTTAAAATCGCACCGAGAGAAAGTCTGTGTCCGCGTTTCTGGTTTCGCAACACTGGATTTAATGGAATTATCAAAAAGAAAGAAAAAACATCTCAAGCGTGGAATGAGTGGTGTATCAAGTTCCTCTGCTATACAGTAGGACCCCAGGTGGCTTAGAGGAGGTGTTTCAGCTGTAAAGCTCCTCATGTTAGGAAGGCATGAGGGAACAGAAGTCTCTCAGATCCACCCAGAGTATCCAATGTATAGGCAGGGATTAGTGTGAGGTGGAAAGCTTGCTCTTGTCCTGTGGATAAAAGTGCACTTTTTGCTCCGAGTGGCAAGAGCGACAAAGGCAGCCTTTGTGGGCCGGGCTGGGCCTCCATTTCCCTTATCAGGCATCAGCACTTAGGAACGGTTAACTTACCTCCCCGATAAGCACTCCGTCCACACCTCCACAGGAACATGGTGACCATTGTCCTTTTGGCTCCGGCTCGCGGGATCTGGTTGGGGAGAGAGAGAAAGAAAGCCGGAGACAAAAAGGCAGGCAGATTTCTCATGCATGGTCCCTGCGGTGCACCATTGAGGGACTGGTACAGGTAGACCGTGAACATACAAAGGAGACAAAAAGCGTATTGTGCGCTGCTGTGCATGTATGCTCGGCCACACTGGGGAAGGAGAGCGGGATTTAGTTTCGCTGAATGGCAGAGGTCCTCTGGATTTGTGGACTGCTCAAACGATTTCATTCGGGGGACGTACGGTGTACAAAATCTGAACTTGGAGATGTTCTGAACAGGTGGTTCTTTATAGGAACTTTCCAGTGAGGTTTCGCTCATGAAAAGTGAATTCTGCATTAAAGCAATTGAGTGAAAGTACCATGCTGTGAGACCAGCTGCTCTTTCAGCTCTTTTAAGCAAGGACTGTCCAAACTGTCCCCACTGCCTGGCTATTGTGTGCCTTGTCTTCCTTACTAGAAGACAAGGGTACAGAGATATGATAGTCATTTTATTAAATATATTAGTGATTATATTAGTCTTTGTAATTCTGTTGTCTTTAATTCTGAATAATTCACTAAGTGTACACTATTCCAACAGGACGACGCTCGTCCACGTTCTGCTGCCATCTCAAGATGTGGTCGGTCTCATCTCCAGATCTGTCCCTGATTGAAAATGTGTGGATGCTATTGGACGCTCTATCAACACTCCACCCCTACCGCACCATCTGCAGAACTGAGTGAGAACATTCAAGCTGCATGGGATGGATCATCACAGGACGCCATTAGGAACCTCTACAGCTCCATGCAGAGACGTCCGGCATGTTGTGTTAAACCCGACGCCGTACTGAGAGACACTTATCCTGGGGTGAACTTTAGGATATGAAGCTTTAATGGTGTTTTTTTCCAAATAGCAAAAATGTTATGTGGAACAAGTTTGATTCCTATATGACAATTAGAGACCTTCTGATTCTAATGTGTGATATCAAATTCTATTAAATATGCAAATAAGTTCTTTAGGAACAGGTCAAACGCAGATAGAACCTTCTTGTCCTAAAAACTTAATTCTATGTGTCCAAACAAGACGATAAAATAACTCTTTTGCTTTAAAAGTGTCGGCATGTATCAGAAAATTCAGCTGAATGTTAATTTGATTATTTATTTGTTTTGTAAAATATATGACATTTTTGTTCTGGACACAGATCAGAGGTCAGATTTAGGTTGGAGACATTCGTTTAAAAGTCCTTTATGTTAGACAGTGATTAACTGTAATAATCTCATCATGTTGGCAGATCCCGATCGCTGGGCTTAGTTCAGTTGTTGCATGGAGCAGGTCCACAGAAATCAGAAGCTGATTGGTCCTCTCGTGTGCATTCGACACACTGATTGGCTCACAGATAGAACTTTTTTTTTTTGTAAATTAAAAAATCCAGAATTGGATTGAAAAGAAAAAAAAAAACCAAACTGTCAGTTAGATCCTTATATTTCCACAGGATTGACAACTTCTGTATGTGTAGGTCGATAAATATCGATGTTAGTGTCATTTTTAATCATTTATTGATCCTGATCAATTTTTCTTTCCTTCCCAACATCACTGCAATCCCACACGTCCACCTGGGTGCTATTTATTTGACAGTGTACTATTAATAATGGAATTCTCATGTAACGGGACGATGAGTGAGGAATTGACGTCTAAGGGTTGAAATGAGACTATAATTGAAAACAGAAGAGATGCAGTGCTTCTGTCTCCTGCCACTAAAAACCAACATAACCAGCAACCAGCATGAATATATATCTTGGTTTGATTTCACTCTAAATGGGGGTATCCACACACACATGCTGTTAAATTCACCATTGTTTCGGGGGGCCGCGCACAAGGTCTTTAAACAATAGCAGAAAGAAAGACCCTTTTTTTAGACTTGGGAGCTTTTTTCCCTTTCAGGACGGGTCACAAGAGTCCCCCCTCCATTGTCCCAGATCCATTGTGCCATGGAGAGGCAGCCGAGCACAACACTGGCTTTCTTTGTCCTCGTCCAGATGAGCTGTAAACTCTCTTCTTCATGCATTCTTTAGCTCCATGCGGCCTCCATGTTCTGTATGTCACAATAATGGAGTTAGATAGCACTGCGGCAGCATTGGAGGAACATTGAGATGTTTGGAGGTGAATAGTGCAGTTTAATGTGTTTGTTTCCATGTTTCTAAATTTCACTAAGTGGGAAAGCATCTACACAGCGAGGATGGCAGTTGAGATTCCCACCCAGTCTCATTCTATCTGGGAATACTCTGTTCTTCAAAAGTTAGGAATTTAGTAGCGAATTTATGTTTAATTACAGCCCAAATAATTCTGCTTCTGGTCTGAACTTGCTGGGACGGTCAGACCTGTCCATGTTGGCAGTTGTTTTAAAGGTTCTCCACCTCCATACATTGGAACGACTGATTTCTAATAGTTCTGAGATTTTTAAAATGCCTTGCCAGACTCGTCTGCATCTACAAGCGTCTTTCTGAAGGCCGCAGAGAGCTCTATGGATCTCACCATGCTGATGACTCAACAATCAAGAGGAAACCAAACTAATGTGAGTTTAAATAAGACAGACTCTTCTAAAGTCCTGTCTATCGATGGATTAATTATTTGCATCAGATTCTAATTTTCGACATTTTAAGCAGTAATAAATGTGGACGTTTCCTGTGTTTAGTTACGTCACCTCTGTGTTGATATACTGCAGGTTTAAATTCAACATCTGACTAACGTTGTTAGACCTGGTTTTTGACAGATATGTGACTTTGATTTCCAAACACACAATCATGTGAATTCATTGGGCTTCTTTGAACTTAAAGGGAACACTTTTTGAGTTTTACAGAGTTTATTGGTCATAAAATATTGGGAAGCACTGGACACTACAAGATTCTATTATAATAATAATAATAATAATAATAATCTATTGTAAATGCATCTTAATTTATTTGCTTCTTCTTAATAATAATAATAATAATAATATTAATAATAAAATCTATTCAAATAGCTGTTTCTGATGGGAAATTTCATGTGTGCAGCTTTATTTATTTTTTATTTTTATATTAAAATAAATTACTAACATTATTTCTTTTTATTTTAATTTCTTACCTTTTGATTTTATTATCTGTGTTTTAATGTACGAGTTTGCATGTTACATTAAGTTTTGTTGCTTTCGTTCATTTTATTTTAAGTTTCTTTTTTCTTTCTATTAACATCAGCTGCAGGTTTATTTCCTCGCTCTCTGTTTGCAGTTCAACAAACCCTTAATATATGACTCTGAAACAGCGTCCTACTATGAATATAATGACTAACTTTATTAAATAGCAATCATTTTCATTTTGCTACAGCACATTTACTATTTTCTCAAATTTATGATGTGTTCTAAAAAATAATAACCAATCAAAACAAATCAGAGTTTCAATAACATTTTGCTGTAGGATATTAATGTCTGTTTTAATATTCTGATCAGAAAATAATGAAATATTTGATAGAATGACTTATTAACTCAACATCTTGTTCAATGCACACTCCTCCCCCTGGTAGGCGCTACAGAACTCTGTATGCTAAGTTTCTTTCTTTATGCCATCAGCTTCATAAACAGCTGATCAGATGATATTTCATCTACTAGAACATAAATACAGTGATATCTACAGATATCACACCAGTGCACTCCCAACACTGACCACACTATCACAGTGCATTACCACACTATCACACTTCAATTGTCTATTATTCATACACTCTGTATACGGTGTAAAGTGTATATACTGTACATACTGTATATACTGTGTATAGTGTACATGCTGTATATAGTGGATATAGTGTGTATACTGCGTTAAGTGCATATAGTGTACATCCTGTGTATATACGGTATATATACTGTGTGTATAATTGTAATGATGTAAGCTCAGATTTACACATTATCAACATTTACGTCACATGCTTACCTGTTCTCACCTGCGCAGGGTTCACACTCACTCTGTGCCAAAAGAGTAACAGACTGAGAGACTCTCAGCTTTACTTACCTGGGTGAGTCCAGCTCTTGCTGAAGGAGAGGGGGGGATGGACTGGTGAAGAGACAATGAAGAGAAAGGTCAAATACCAGTAGCTACTGTCCAATTAAAAATGATGTCCTGAATCTGTGTGGGGACAGTAATGGTGTGAAGTTAGTGGGGAGATATTATCTTTTCTATATATATATATATATATATATATATATATATTAGTGTATCTAAACATTTATTTTGCTAATAAATTGGTGAATGGGAACAGACAATTTTCATCTGACTGTTTCATAGGTTGGAACCCTCGCGCTACACCACCCATGAAGTGGGCTACAACTTCCATAGTTGTAACCAACTTCATCACAATAGTGTAATATATATACTTCAGTAGTTCCATAGGACTCTACCAATATCAACAAAGGTAATGACCACATCATATAATTGTCGTCTACTTACAATCATACCATATAATCAACAATATATACTTGACAATGTACACTGTATATAGTGTGTAAACTGTATTTAGGGCATATAGTGTATAGTGGGTATATAGTGTATATACTCTGTATACTGTATATATTGTATATATTGTATATAGTGTGTATACATTCTTCTTCTTCTTCTTCTTCGTCTTCTTGTTCTTCTTTCGTCTGCTCCCTTTAGAGATTGCCACAGCAGATCATCATATTTATTATCTGCGTTATAAATATGATGACACAACCCTCACCATTTATCTGGGCTTGGGACCGACACCAGAAGGGCACAAACTACACCGGTAATGGCTGGTTTATACAGTATAGTGTATATACATTGTATATATACTGTGTATAGTGTATATACAGTGTATAGTGTACACAGTGTATAGTATACATATTGTGTATAGTGTATATACACTATATACACTACACACAGTATATACACTATATACAGTATATACATTATACACTATATATACACTAAACACATATAATCGTGTATAGTGGATATATAGTGTATAATGTATATACTGTATATAGTGTATATACTTTATATAATGTATATAGTGTATAGACTGTGTATATGGTGTATATACAGTGTCTATAGTGTATATAGTGTAGTGTATATAGTGTATATACAGTGTATATAGTGTATATAGAGTGTGTAGTACATATATAGTGTTTAGTGTGTATAGTGTATATACAGTGTATAATCAGTGTATAGTGTAAACCGTGTATATATATTGTGTATCGTTGGAACCTAATTGGTCGAAAACAACCCCTTAGAACAGAAGGTCTCCTCCTATTGGTCGTCAGTCCCGCGGGAAGGGGAGAGGGGGGCGGGGCTTGTGCGGCTGTTCACACAGAGAGAGAGGGAGTGTGTGAGCGGGTGTGTGTGTGTGTGTGTGTGTGGTGGAGAAACAGATACAGTGTATCAGAGCGGCTGTGTGTCAGTGAAGGCGGAGCGGCTTTGTTGTCGGTAAAGCTGCGCGCGTCGGTCGTCAGAGCTGTGCTGTGGAATGGCTTTAGAGTAAGAGGCAGAGAGGCAGCTGAGTGAGGCAACAGGAGGAGGCAGCAGTGAGGTGAGGTGGAGGCAGCAGCAGTGGAGTGGAGTGGAGGTAGCAGTGAGGTGGAGGCAGCAGCACTTTCTCAGCTGGCCGCTTTTCTCCTTCCTCTCTGAAATGATGCCTCTCTGCTCGGACTCGGACTGGACTGTATGTAACAGGTAGGCTGGATGTTCCTCTCCTGGTTCCTCTTGTTTGAAGCTCCCGGAGCTCTCCAGTGTCCATGGACAGGGCAGTGCTTCAGGCTGGAGGCTCCTCCACGAACATGTGGAGATAGTGGAGAATGCAGCGTGTGTTGATGGTGGTTGTTTTGACATTGACATTGTCATGGACTCCTTTTCCTTCCTAATGCTGGAGGAGCAGCTGGTGTGGACTGCGAGCTCCATATCTCCTTTGGCACTGGGGAGAACCGGCTTTGAGTCTTCCAGCTTTGAGAAGGATGTAGATCCACATACCTGCATTGTGCACCAAAGCTGGGAAGGTCTGATGGACTGAAGCCCCACTGCCATTGTGGAGGCTCTCTCAGTGGGGCAGTAGGGCATGAAGCTGAGAGGGTCAGATCTTCTTAACCCAGTGTTTCACAAACCTGGTCCTGGAGGCACCTCTGCCCTATCCATTGCTTCTACAGTATAAATGAAGTATGCTGTGTGTCCAGATGTTTGTGGACACTCCTTGTGATTAATGCATTTAGCTACTTTAAGAAGACACTGATGTCCAGTCCCTGTACTGCCAATAGAATAGGACTCCCTGGAGCAGATAAACAAACATGAACCTGAGCTGTGGAGCTCTTTGGAATGATGGAGCTCCATCCAGTGCTTTTGGAATGAGTTGGGAATGAGGTGGAGTGGTGGTCATTGAACATCCTCACCTCACTAGCTCATGCCACTGAATGCAATCAAATCCTCACAGCTGTGTTCCAAGATCTAGTAGAATGTCTCCCCAACAAAAGCATGAGAAACTACTCCAGATAGTAAATCTTGATGTCCACTACATCTACCCCTTTGGGAACAATTTACACTAGATGTTTGGACATTGCTCTGAGGATTTGATTGCATTCAGCTATGAAGGCATTGATGAAGTTGGGTACTGGATGGAGCGCCATTGGTCCAGAGAACCCTGTTCCACAGCTCCTCAGCTCTACAGCCCAATACTGGGGGGCTTTATACATCCGCAGCCCACAGACCTGGAAGTGTCTTGAGGGTCTGAAGATGTATGGATACTGTTAGATGTACATTATCCTTTAGTAACTTTTCGCATTCCCTGTTCTAGGACCGGACGATCAGCGACCATGAGAAGAGCAGACGGTGTGGATTAGAGAACCTTTTCCAGCTTGCTTTTGGAATTTCTTCAACACTCCCCCCAACACTCCCAACAACATCTTGTCTCCTCAATGTGGGCTCTAAAGGATCTTCTCTTTGGTGGATTGAAATGAAATAATGGCGGCACGTTGGACTGGTTCTCCGAGCCAGGATGAAGAGAAGAAGGCAGCAGGATCACCACTCTGTGAGGTAGGACTTTCTGGACTGATCTGAGAGCGTTTTCGGCTGCTTGAGGGAGGTGCTTTGGGTTGCACCTGCAGCTGATGCTGGTGACCCTTTCCCTCAAGCATGAGTCTTAATTGACAGAGCGTTATTGAATAACATGCTGGTTTAATGTGATGGAGCGGTTATTGTTGAACTTTTGGGTCACTGGCCTGTGTTGAAGGACCTCTGGTGGGAATTGAGATGGTGAAGCATCTCTGAATGTTACACTGGCAGCTCAAAAGGGTGTCTCAGATGTTTGTGTGTCCTTCACTGATGGTGGTTTGGGGTTGGTGTGTTTGAAAGAATGGTTTTTATATTTTTGTTGGAGGTTCAGACACCTTGAATGTTACACTGACAGTCCAGAAGAAGATTTGATGTTGGTGAAGATGTTCCTGAAATGTGATGGAAGTAGTAGATCCAAGAAGGGTGGGCAACCTATCATAAATATCAATATATTAATATATATTTTGTACAATATTGTAACCATTCACCTAGAGGAGCTCATCTTTTGTAGCTTAAGTCAAGGGGTCCTCTAGGTCAGTGTTTCTCAATCCTGGTCATGGAGGCACCCCTACCCTGCATATTTTACACCTAATTCAACTAATCAGCTCTTGAACAATGCCGTCAGAGTTGCATGGGGTGTATTAAAGCTAAAATGTGCAATTCACGTGACTGTCGGCTGGGTTTGAAATCAAACAAGACAATGTGAGACCAAGTGATGGAGTGGGTGGAGCTTGGAAGCCTAGTTGAAGTCATGGGAACACAACCTGCAGATTTAAATGTTCATTAGCTGCGGGAACCAGAGATTAGAAGGTATTCAGCTGGAACCGCTGTGGCGATGTCTAGTTGTATAGGAGCAATGACACACCATTCGTCTCCGGTGTCGTCTTCTGTGTCTTCAAACGTCTGTAGCCGTACAAATGCTCGCAGCTAGTCTCTACCCACTACCATTATCTCGCTTCTGTTTACTGACGCTGTGCAGTGCCCTCGTATCCTCGGTTCCACTAAAACTGGTGAAAATGCGGGCTGGTTCACTGAAAAACCAATTTTCTTATAAGCCCGGTCGGAACCTGTTCGAGAACCAGAGTTCTTTTGTTGGAAAAGGCCTATGAGAGGTTGTGGGATTGTATTGGGAAACATCTGGAGGTGTACCATTCATTTCCATATTATTATTTAACCGGAATCTATTAGTCTGGTCTCCCTTGTTGTGCCTGTGTGGATCCTGTCACATGATTGATAGTACGATCGGAATGTGTGTGTGATATTGGCTGGCTCGGGCTGCCTTGTGACCGCTCTTCAGCCTGGCCTGCACGCACACGATTACGATTACTCAGACTTATAAACGCTCCTTTGATATCCTGTTGTAACATGTTGTTCTACAGAGGAAATCTCTGTGGAATACTTTATTTTTGGCAGGTGTGTGTGTGTGTGTGTGTGTGTGTGTGTGTGTGTGTTTATGTCTTCAAAGCTGTTTTGAAGTGATGAGGATTTAATAGAATCAGCTTGTCCCGTTGTTGTTTTTTTCTGTTAAGATTAATTTGGTTTAATTTGGCGAGTGAAGATCTTACGTAATCCTAATACCATCATTCCAATACCAATTCCGACCAGCGCTCCAGCTCAGCCAGTGGGTTTCTGTGCCCCTTCTAGGAGGCATGTTCACCCGCCCACCTCAGCATGGGCCGTTACGTCATGAGCGAGAGCCTGCTACATGCACGACATAACAGCATAACATCAGCGGGGATGGATAAGCGGCATGTTTGGATTAACCCTTCAGAAATGGCAATGCCAGTGTGTGTGTGTGTGTGTGTATGTGTGTGTGTGTGTGTGTTGGAGAGTGATTGTGTGATCCTCTTATAGTGCGAGTCTAGTAGAGGGTGTTATAAGCCCACGGGTGGAAGAAAAGCAGATATAGACCTCTGAAGTCGTGCTGATGTGGTGTAAGTTGGGGTCATGCCTGTATTAGGAACTAGGGGGCAGTCAGTACTGATATATTGAAATATTGCGATATTACAGTTTGCAAAACTGTACCGATAATAGTGCTGCACAATACGTTGCAATAGTTTTCGTGATATTCAAAAATACAAAATGGGTACGTCTGAGTTGCACCAGGTTCTCTTGGAGGATCCTGTAAGAACTTTTGAGATTCCTTGTTCCTCAAGAACCTACCTGAATAAAGGCTTCTAGAGGTTCTTTAGATTACTATAGATCCAACTATGAGGAACTCTTATACTTAAGGGTTCTTCTAGGAACCTGTTTTTGGAGGTTCCTTAAAGCACTTTCAGGGGTTTACTTTCACTTTCACAGATTGAAGAATCACCAAAAGCTCAAGAATCTTGTCTAGTTAACGTTCAAATTTGAAGAACAAAGCTTGGTTCCACAAGCAGGGCTGGGCAGTATATCGTAAATATCGATATATCGAGATATAAAAAACGTCCATATCGTAGAATCACATCTGTTACGCGGGTTTACGATATAATTCCAGTAAAGATGGTGAGCGGCTCGTTTGTGAGGAAATGGTTTGGTTTCTGGAGGGACGACGCTCGAGTATAGTCTTGTTCAGTCTGTATCGTAGAAACGTATCGTAAATTAAAAGTTAGTATTTAAGTACAGCGTACTGTTTCTGGTGTTACCGATAAATACTGATACTTTAACGTTAGACTCGTCGTATCGCATCGTATATATCGCATATTGCCATTTCTCTTAAACATATTGCGATATGAGTATTTTGGTCATATCGCCCGGCCCTTGATTATGGGCGTTTGAAAAGGAGATTTCCTTTTTCTGTTGACAAATATCGAAATGTACTCTTCGGGTTCCGCCTGTCCTCCGCACTGCGAGCTCCGTGTGAGATACCGACCGTTGTAAAAACGTAAAGTTATTATCTGCCCTTTTCCAAAACAGCTCCAGCTTAATTGTGACATTAGTTTGGCTGATTGAGAGGCCAGACCAGTCAGCGTTTCCACTGGCCCCTGCCTCGCTGCCTCTCCTTAATCTGCTCCCCTTAACGTGATTTAAAACAGCCTGGACTGGCTCTCGCTCGGCCACATAAAGGCCTGAGATTCATTATCTCTGACCAGGCGCTGGAGGAATTAATAAAGAGCCGTGGAGACTCGTGAAGGAATTTCTAGCCCGGCCGTTTGCAGTTATGCAGCCCCGATCGCGGCTGTAAGTCAGTAGAGGTGGCAACACTGCGGTGTCCCTGCTCGCTGGTGTCCGGGCCTGTTGTGGTGTGTGGATGCCGGGGTCACTTGAGGACATCCCCCCCCACTTCGGCGTCTTAGGGAAGTTAAAGTGTAACTCCGGATTCTAGCAGGTGTCTCCAGCTGTCACAAACAGAGCTGCATTCAGTTTGCTGGTTCTCACGTACTATTCACTTGTGAGCAGCGTGTTTACACTGGTTCCCCTGCAGAACCGTTCCAGAGAAACACTGAGATAATGCCGTAGCAGCAGGATTCACACTGTTCCACATTCGCTACATGATGTTCCTAATATTTAGGGTTCTCGAATATTGAAAGGGACAGGGTTGTTGATTCTTAAAGCGCATAGGGTTCTCAAATCTAAAGATGGCAAGTGAAGCAGGGTTCTAAAATGGGACAGGGTTCTAGGAACCAAAAATCCTAAACTACACACACTTATAGAACACTGAATGGGACATGGTTGTAGAATCTCAAATCAGACAGGACTCCAGAATCCTAAATTGGGCTGTGTTCTAGGGTTCATACCCAGATAAACTCTAAAATCCAAAATCCTACAAGGTTCTCAAATGGTTCTAGATACCAAAAATCATACACCATGCAAAATTCCAGAACACTAGATAAATTTGCAATGCAGGGTTCTAGATTCTCAAACCAAATGTAATCCCAAAATTCCTAAGTCAGAATTCTGATATAGGTGGGCTTCCGATGTAGGCAGTGGGGCAGAATAGGGTGGGCAATATGATATTTTATTGATATGGTGATATTTTGTTAAGCGATATAAAATTGGATTCATTGCAGAGAGCCGTTAATAAGAATCTGCCCACGTCCTGTCTGCATGTCGGAATATCGTGAAAACATCTTTAAATATTGAGAATATTTTTACTGTATCGCACACAGGGCTCGTGTGTGTGTGTGTGTGTGTGTGTGTGTGTGTATTGACGATGGTCAGTTAAGCATTGTTGGTCAGGAGAGTCCAGTAAGGTGACTCCAGTTAAGATGTTTCTGCACTAATTCTTTCTCCAGCATGTCCCAGATTTGCTGTAATATTCAGCTCGACTGACCTTCACTCCAGACATTCATTTGCATGTCATTAATGGCTCTAGACGTCAGTTCAGATGCTCTGTTTGGGTCCGGAGCTGGTCTGTGCTGTTTGCGAGGCCCTGCAGCTTAATTGTGGAGGCTGATTGCCTTCATGCCTGTATTTGGGCTGGTTGGATCGATGTCTCCCTGGAGGCCTGCAGCGCCTGCTTTACGTCAGAGAAAATGCAGGCCAGGCTCGCTGTGGTTAAAGCTTTAGGGACACCGAGCTGGTGGGAGGAACAAAGATGGCATTTTGCACACTTTCAGCTGGTAGATGATTGCTCCAGGTTTATAATGGGTCATTTTAACATCTCGATATGACCGATATAATCATTATCGGTTAGTATCGGTAAATATATCACTTGGTTTAGGTTGTCGCACAGCCGTTTTTTAGCCTGTGAGGTGGGGAGGGAGCGGCATCCACCCACCACCGACAAGCGGCTTGATTCGCTGAGCCAGAGCCAATTTTAATAACAATTTGACGACGCAGGACTAGAATAATGCAAAAGACGCCTTCCGCCAACAAAAGTTGCTGTGGCCGTTTACGATCCAATCAGCGAGCATTCCTTAAACATTTAACCACACATAAGTTTGCCAAGATGCTACTTCTAACAGTTACGTTTGACCCCGCCCATTAACCGTACGTAGACACTTATCGTGATATGACGATGATACACATCAGACGCGGCAGATTCTTAAACACTACTGTCCAGAAACTAAAGCCCTATGAAATCTGTTTTATTGTGTCCTTCATTTTAATATTTATTTATTTATTTATTTATTTATTTATTTATTTATTTTTGGGTGAACGTGCATCATCGATATGCGTGATTGCTCCACTGATTTGTACAGAACATTTGCTGCAGTTACGTTAAACGGAATGATGAAACAGATTTCTTGAAGCACTGCCGATTTTGATGATCTGTATATCGTGCATCACGGTGAAGTTCAGGAAAGCCGTGTTTAATTCTCCTCCGTCTCTGTACTAAAATACTGACACACACATCAGACCCCAAACATGTCTTAGATGATTGATTGCATCTGGATAAAGTGATCAATCTTGTTCATTTGATTTTTTTTGTCAGAGCTCTTCCAGATTCCTTTTAAAAAATTAGCTAAATTAGTCTCGCAAAAACCTTCCATCTCCGTTGTTCGTTTTTCACTTTTTGACATAATGTGACTCTGGCAGTTGTTATGATGGATTTTACACTGACTTGCATTAAGGTGAGGAAGGTTGTAGTTTTGGAGATACGTGGTTTGTGCAGTAGGATGCGCTGAGCCTCTATTGTTGTCTGTTGGCTCCTGACTGAGGAGTGATGAAGGTTCAGGACTGTGCATGCTCTGCTGAGCTTCATCACATGCTTCTCTCACTGCTGTGGGCTGAATCTGTCGGACCCCACTTCTCCCCCTCGGCTACTGTCCCTCTAGAGATTTCAGTATCCCTCCCTCTGGCTTTGTCTTCTGCCTCTTGCACCCGCCCCTCTCCTCCCCTGCCATAAGCTCACAGTAGCTGTGGAGGGTAATTAAAGACCAGCTGCTCCTGGTCATTATGAACCCCCCCCCCGGCCGACACACCCCCCCCGAACAGCTGAGGCACCTCGTTTGGGGGTCTGCTCTCTCTGTAAGAAGGATGCTCTGGTGAAACTGGTCTCGTGTAGGTGCTGTGCTGCTTGTGCTGGTTAAATTGAGAGTGAGAGAGTGAGTGATTCCGGTTCCGCCCGGGATGTCGTCCCTCCCTCTGCTAGAAATTAGGCTATTTTTCCTGAGTGCATGCGTTTCACTCGCCCTCTATTCCGGCACGGTTTCCATGGCACTATATTTAACTCATGGCAAAATGGGAAAACCTCATCACACGTTCCTTTCAGCTCTCACTTGGTCAAAACCTCTGACCATGAATTCACATTTGATCAGAGTCTGCTGTTTTCAGAGCAGCTCTACCAAACCTTTCTATAATATAGGGATTTTCAGATCATGTTATTTACCCCCCAGAGTCTCTAAATACTGAGTATCAGCCGATACAATCCGATCTGAGTCTGTAAATACAGAGTATCAGCCAATACGATCCAATGTGTCTAAATATCAGCTGATATGATCCGAACTCAGTCTCTAAATACTGAGTATCAGCTGATCCAATCTGAGTCTGTAAATACAGAGTATCAGCCGATACGATCCAATCTGAGTCTGTAAATACAGAGTATCAGCCGATACGATCCGATCTCAGTCTCTAAATACTGAGTATCAGCCAATCCAATCTGAGTCTGTAAATACGGAGTATCAGCCGATACGATCCGATCTCAGTCTGTAAATACAGAGTATCAGCCGATACGATCCGATCTCAGTCTCTAAATACTGAGTATCAGCCGATACGATCCGATCTCAGTCTGTAAATACAGAGTATCAGCCGATACGATCCGATCTCAGTCTCTAAATACTGAGTATCAGCCGATCCAATCTGAGTCTGTAAATACAGAGTATCAGCCGATATGATCTGAGTCTGTAAATACGGAGTATCAGCCGATACGATCCGATCTCAGTCTCTAAATACTGAGTATCAGCCGATACGATCCGATCTCAGTCTCTAAATACTGAGTATCAGCCGATCCAATCTGAGTCTGTAAATACGGAGTATCAGCTGATACGATCCGATCTCAGTCTCTAAACACTGAGTATCAGCCGATACGATCCAATCTGATCTGTGTTTCTTAATGCTGAGTTTCTTATCTCTTAATGCAGTGATAGTCCATGACCAGGATTGAGAACCACTGTACTAGACAAAATCAGAACATCTCTCAAACATCAGGCAGTTCTTGTGAGGTGTTCTTGGTCACTGCCTACCAAAAGTTCTCTAAGGAAACAGTGAACCAGCATCATGGGCAACCCAAAGCTCACTGATTCTCATGGAGGTCCG
This sequence comes from Acestrorhynchus altus, assembly GCA_034509495.1. Lineage (NCBI taxonomy): Eukaryota > Metazoa > Chordata > Actinopteri > Characiformes > Acestrorhynchidae > Acestrorhynchus > Acestrorhynchus altus. Next base: position 36,145,813 of record CM067507.1, read on the forward strand.
AGCTCACAACTTACAGGTCTTAAAGGATCTGCTGTAATATCGGTTTTGGTTCCAGATACCACAAGACACCTCCAGAGGTCTTGTGAAGTCCATGCCTCAAATGACCAACACATGGTGGACCTACAAAATACAATGGAATTGCTTTTAATGTTATGGCTGAAGGGCTTGTTGAAATGTACTTCCGTCACTTGATCGAGTTGTTTGGGCAGTGTGTTTGGAGCTCTCTCCCAGCAGAAAGTGAGCAGAGTGCTTGGTTCAGACTCTGGTCAGGGTGGAGACCCACGAGTCAGTGCGGGAGATGAATGTTGTTTTTCATGTGCGTAATGGAGACAGTCGTCTCTGGCTTCTCAGTGAAGTGATCGGATTTGAGTGTCTTTTCTCCACAGAGAAGATCTCTCGGTGAGAAGTTAGTGGAGTGTTAGTGAGAAGTTAGTAAGTCCCTACAGCCAGTATAAACACTGCCCTCCTGTTTGGTCATTTTTTTGGTAAACAAGCCCTGCATACCAACCCCTGCCCTGGACCTGACCTAGAGTCACCCTCAACAGGAGTGTGAAAGTTGAAACACAGACTTTACAGTTTAGAAACCGATGAGAACCTCTAAAACCGAAGCTACACACTAAACATCTCACCCTGATTTGTGCTTTGATTCTGAGCAGTGTGTGAGGGGTGTAGACTTGCATATCAGTAGGGCTGGACAATATATCGAGATTTATAACTGTATCGTGATGTATAAACAGCACACAACATGGACTGATGAGACGTCCGGGGCTGCTGGAGTGTTTAAACCCCTCAGTATCACTCCTGAACTGAGAACAGTTCGCCATCCAGAAATGTCCAGCTGAGAACGTCCTGTGTGCAGCGTCCTGTGAGCACTGATGAAGGACTAGCTTCTGTCTTTGACACAGTGGACACAGTGTTTAAGCACTCCAGCAGCACTGCTGTGTCTGGTCCATTCAGAATTGTGGCCAAAAGACAACACTGACCAAAGACCTTGAGCTTGCCAGTCTAGTAAATGGTATGCTGTTGGAGAGTGAGGGTCCCTCCTGGTGTGGAGACCCCCACACTGGAAGGGCACCTGTTGGTAGTTGCCGAGCAACAGCACAGCGTCAGTATGGGCTCTGTTATCTAACACACTGCCCCTCTGCTCCAGTTTTCTGTGTGTGTGTGTGTGTGTGTGTGTGTGTGTGTGTGTGTGTGTGTGTGTGTGTGTTGGGGTGGGCAGCAGTCAGGAAGGAGAGAGATTAACTAGTGGAAAACATGCCAGATCAGTTTTTGATCCTGCCTGGCTCAGTGTCATGGCTGCTTCTGCTCTGGTGCCCCTTTCACCCTCAGTGAGGGTCTTTTGGAAGGCTTTATGGGGTCAGTTTGGGTGGGGGTGTGTTGCATATGTGACGACAGAGTAGCAGAGCATTCGCAAACACTCTCAGAGGCCAGTGTGATGAATGTCAGTTTAATGTTTCAGTGTACATATAAAGTTCGGAATGGTGTGGGAATGTTGGATCCATAGTTCTCTGTTCTGAGCTTTTTAGGTGGAGGTGGTGGAATAGCATGTGGAATCTCCTATCTGGGCTCACTTTGGGTCAGGTAATATCAGTCAAGCGTGAATGCCACAGTCGATTAGAGTATTATTGCTGACCATGTGCATCCCTTCATGACCAGTTTACCTATCTTCTGACGGCAACGTGGCAACGACCTCTCAAAGCAGACGTGTCTCCAACTGGTTTCATGAGCATGGCAATGATGTCAGTGTTTGTCACTGGATCTGAATCCAGTAGGAATGTGGTAGGATGGGAGAAATACGTCAAGTGGTCCTGAAAAGTCTGCAGGAATTGGAAGTGTTTCCAAAATCTTCAAACATCCAACATGATGACCATCAATTTTCATGGTATACCTTAAACCAGTACACTGTACATTTGTGGAATCCTATATAGACATACACTGCACAGGTTCCTTTAACCCTGTGGTGTTAATGGTTTGACCTACTGCAAGGGTTTATTGGCCTTGACCTTTAACGGCTACAGCTTTCTACGAGAGCTTCTTGTAAAACCTACAGGTTTTAAAGACTTTGACCTACATATTTCTATCAGCTGTCTTCAAACTGCAAGTGTGCCAATTAACTCCAGATACCCTCAAACTCTCCAGCACTGAAAAAACTTGGCTGTTCATCAATAGAAAACCCAGTGACATTAATAGCACCCTATGAAATTCATTTATGAAAGCCTTATGAGGTCAAGATGTTGGACAATCACCACCCCACCTCATTCCCATCTCCCCAACTCATCCAAGAATTACCGAATGGAGCTCCATCGTTCCAGATAGCACTGTTCCACTGCTGCACAGATCAGTACTGGGAGGCTTCACACCCCTCTTTATACCCCTCTATCCCACGCGTGACATCAGGCATCAGGCATAGGTTCTTGTTTATCTCCTCCAGAGTGTCCTATTCTATGGGCAGTACTTCTCTACAGGGACTAGATCCATCGTGTGTGCATTTGCACATCTGTGTCAGCAATGGGTGCAGCTTAAAATAGCTGAATGCATTCATTAGAATGTGTCCACCAATGTGGACAATTTGGACATATTGCGTATGGTCTAAGATTTGTATTAATAATGCAGGTCTTGGGATCAAGGGTTTAAACGCTCCCCCACAACTGAAAATCAGGCCACTTTGCTGAGCTCAAAGCAGGAATGTGGCTCTGTTGGCTGCTGTCCAATCCCAGTACTCTCTGTTCCTGAGTGTGCTGGCTCACGCCACAGCTGTCATATGCTGTCCTGTCTTCAGGGACAGCCATAACATTAGAACCACCTGCCTAATATTGTGTAAGTGCTCATTGTGTGGACAAAAGAGCTCTGACTTGTTGAGGCATGGACTGAAGGTGTCCTCTGGTATCTTGCAACTTCCTGCAAGTTGTGACGTGGAGCGTCAATGAGCATCAGTGAGCCTTGAGCACCCATGACTTTTGACACAAGGTCAGTTTTGCTCTTTCCGACTCCGGCCACCGATGGCAAGTGACATGACCAGGGATTTGAACCTTCGATCTTCAGATCACTGAGCCACTGGGATCTCCTCATTATTTTAAATGTCGATGTTACACTCTGTTACGCTGCTGTTTTCAGGTTCCTGCTGCTCTGTCACTGATGTACCACAGCGTGAAACAGGCTAAATGGTGGTGGTGCCATCGGACGTGGAACTGAAGAGGTTGCGATGGTCAGATTAGCTAATCATTGAATAAGAACCAACATACATCTCATCTGAACTCCAGCCTCGTCTCCACTGTAACTGATGACCACTGGCTGGAAAAGCCTTGTCCACACTGATAGTATAGGACGCAGGCTGGGACAGTACATTTCCTGTTTCCGCAGTCTTATCTGTGTAGATACCAGATTCCTTCTTTCTGACATTGGGAGTTGACCTGGTGACAAAGCAATGGACAACGAATAGTCCAAGTGCATTATGACGAGGTGAAATGATGTGCTTGATGATGGGCTCCAACAGTTTTCTCTGACCAGCTGTAGACACGGAGATGTCTCTGTCCCCATGCACGGTGTGAATTCATACATTTTAAACCCGTTATTGTACATGAAACATTCCTGAATTAATCTGATTGAATCAGAAATCCAATTGAATTGGGATCTAGTCAGTCAGAACCAAATGGATTTGGGAAATCCGTGGCCGGTCTTACTTGTATATAGTATTAGTTTTGCTGATTACATTTTCTTGTTGGAAGCTTGACCTCGTACACACCCACAGACGACATCACGAGTGGCCTTGATGACTGTCTGACTGTTATATCCACCACTTACACGAGCCAGTTCATCAGTGTTGGTCACGTCAGCTGTCAGTGGTTTTAATGTTATGGCTGGTTGGTGTGGGTCCAGAATTGAAGTTAATATGACACTAATTTATGGTTATGAATATTGTGGATAAGAGAGTAAAGATCAACCACGTGTGTGTGGGTGTGTGTGTGTGTGTGGGTGTGTGTGTGATTAAATCTGGTTCAGATTTCAGGTTCACTTGGCTGAAGAGTGTGTGTTGTGTGAGGTTTCTGCAGACAGGCCTGGTCGTGACTCTGAGCAGTGGATCAGTGTTATCAGGTCTTACCCACTCTGGTATTTGGTGTGGGCTTTTGGGGTCTTGGCAGGAAACCGAGCTGTTTCCTGTTGGCGTGTGAGCGCTGGCAGTGACGGGCATGCTTTAATGAATGAGTGAAGGGTTTTGTGAATGAACGAAGGTGAGGCTGACTGTCGGAGCAGCACTCCGTTCGCCTGTGTGTGATTAACAGGGGTTTGATTACTTGAGTGAGACCACAATTCAAATGAATGAAAAATGAGTGTTTTAAGAGTTGGAATGAAGTCTAATGATGGATCAAATTACACCACGGAGCTCCCAGAACTGAGCTGTTGGGCGGTGGAACTGTGCTCTCTGGAATGATGGTGTTCCATGCTGCTCTTGTGGCTGAATGCAATCACATCCTCACAGCAATGCTCCAACATCTAGTAGAAGGTCTTTCCTGGACAGTAGAGACAGATACTCCAAACGAAAACAGGAAAAGTCTTTAATACCCTTGATTTCAGAAGAAACAATGAATGAAGGTGTCCTAATACTTTTGTCCACAGCGTTGCTGTGGAGTTTCTGAGGAGGCATTGTTCACACAGAGAGAATAGAGCTTTGTCTCTCAGCTCGGTTCCTGTGGTTCACCTGCTCTCAGGCTCAAACACACCTGATTTAACTACTGAAGGCCTGGATCTTTACCTAATGATATCACTCAGGTGAAAACACCTGGGAAACTTCGAGGGTATTGAGGTTATACTCTAAAGCCCTGTCCACACACATCTGGATATTTAAAAAATGCACAGATTTCCCTCCCTCAGAGAAGAAAAAAGCTCCCTCAGAAAAGAAAAAAGCTCCCTCAGAGAAGAAATGGCATGAGAGACATTAAAAGACCATGAGGAAGGAAATACGCAAGTTTATTGAATGAAGTTTAAGTTCATTCATGGCGACTCTACAGCAGAGGTTTTCTGATGTAAGAGCTTCATCAAAGACCCTCTGATGAAGTACCTTCATAGGATTCCAAAGGAGAAGCTACATCACAGGTCTTTTGATGATGCTACTTTATGGGCTTTCTGATGGAGCTCTTCCATTGGCTCTCTGATGGAGCTCTTCCATTGACTCTCTGATGGAGCTCTTCCATTGGCTTTCTGATTGAGCTCTTCCATTGGCCTTCTGATTGAGCTCTTCCATTGGCCTTCTGATTGAGCTCTTCCATTGGCCTTCTGATGGAGCTTGAACATTGGCCTTGTAATGGAGCTCGTACATTGGCCTTCTAATGGAGCTCTTCCACCAAGCTTCTGATGGTGCTCGCCGATTAGGTTTCAGATGGAGCTTGTCCATTGACCTTCGACTTCTAGTTTAGCTTCTGATGGAGCTCATTTATTGGGCTTCTGGTGGAGCTTGTTTATTGGGCTTCTGATGCATACACCATGTAGAATGGAGAGGTTTGTTTTGAATGATGCCAGAAGCTATGCTGTGGTGTAACACTCCTATGAAGCCAATATTGTGAGAACGATTACCAAACGATATATTGTGTAACCCTGCCTAAAAATAAACACACACTCCTCACATTCACCCTGCCTGTTTTGAAATACGCCAGCATGGCATTGATCTCCCTGGTGGATGCGAGTGTGTGCATTTGTGTGAGTGTGAGAGAAGGCTTGTGAGAGGCTGGGTGATCTATACTCCCACATTGATTCCAGCAGATTGAACCGTGGTGTTTGGGTCACTGGTGAAGTCCATCCTGGGAGGTACTGAAGCTCGGACTGGACGATGTTGTGCCAGGAATGGGGGTGGAATGACTGGTCTCACAGATGGTGGGAGTGGATTCTTTCTTTTTATAGCTGATTATGGACATGATCACCATATTTTTGCATTTGCTGCTGTTTGTTTTCTTGGCCATATTTGAAGGATCTGTGTGAGATCAGAGCTCTCATATGTCTTCCAGATTTAGTACTGTGTCATCCACTCTGAGGAGCTTCCAGCTCGTCGGGTTTTTATTTTAGTGGAGTGTGTGTGTGTGTGTGTGTGTGTGTGTGTGTGTGTGTGTGTGTGTGTGTGTGTGTGTGTGTGTGTGTGTGTGTGTGTGTGTGTGTGTGTGTGTGTGTGTGTGTGTGTGTGTGTGTGTGTGTGTGTGTGTTGGGGTTCTAGTGGCTTGTGTTTATGTAATGTTGTGGACGACACCCTTATGATACTAAAATCTGCAAGCCATGAGTTTGGCCTTGTTGACCTTGTAGAGAGAGAGAGAGTGTGTGCGTGTGTGCGTGTGTGTGTTGCTATCTCCAGCACTTCTGAACTCCTTTCCATGTGGCCTTCATCCTGGGACCCCCGGTTTATCTTCATTCACTTGCTCTTCTGGAATTCCAGCCCCACCCTTTCCTCACCAACCAGCACAAATGGCATCCCAAAATAACTACATGCACATGCTACTCGTGTGTGTGTGTGTGTTAATGCAGTGTCCTGGGGCAGTTCAGTGGGTTAGTAGCCCCTCCCAAGGCCTGATATCCATCATGCAGTGCATGTCCTGAGTTTCTCTCTTACAGTTGGTTTGTCTGAGTGCTGTCTAATCGACATTGTCCGGTTTTCTTGGAATTCCGTCCTCGACTTTCTGATGAAAATCCTTCTTTTCAAGGTCCTTCATGGGCTGGGCAGTAGTATATCTTTTTTACCTCTGGGATTCGGGGCACTGTATGAAATAAAGTATCAGGACACCTGCTTATTCAGTGTTTCTTCCAAAATTGGAAGAATGAGAATTAAATAGAGTTTATACAGCTTTTGTTGGAAAGGCTACACAACAAACGTTCTGATGGGGCCTCTCCCAAGACCTCTGATGGAGGAACTCCACCACAGGCCATCTGATGGAGCTCTACCAAAGGCCTTCTTATGAAGGACCTCCACCATGGGTTGTCTGATGGAGGACCTCCACCACGAGCTGTCTGATGGATCCGTTTTGTTCAGCTCCTCCATGAGTGTTCCAATGGAGATTCTCCACCACAAACGTTCTGAGGGAGGAGCCCTTTCATATGCCGTTTAATTGATCACTACCTTTTTTCTGATACATGAACCCATTCATGGGCCTTTAACAGTGAATGGTCCTCCTGATAGAACCTCTTTGCATTTCCTGATGGAGTTCCTGACTGAGCCCTCTGATGAATCAGTACTGTCTTAGTTTCTATTTTGTCAGGGTTCTAGATCTATGTTCCTGTAAAACTATTATAAGAGACACTAAAGAAAAAATGTGAATTGATTTCTGATGGAGCTCCTTGCTCCATCATAGGCTTGAGGCAGCATCCTTCCACGGGCCTCTGATGTGGTTCTGCTGTGAGGCTCTTATTTGGTTCATGCCCTGCCTGATTGACAGTTGGCATTTGGCTGTTATTAAAAATGTATGCGTTGAGCTGTGTCCCGTCACTCGCCCTGTCGTTTTTGGCGCCTGAGCCTAATGTTGTTTTCGTTGCCAAGACTGTGTACTGAATTAGATCAGAGGCCTTCATGCACTTAATGTGCTTCGAGCCCTGGCATCTGGCATTTTCTACCACTCTCCCCATCTTCCCAGTGTCTGTCTTGATTTGTTGTGGATTACATAACCGGGTTAACCCTGCACTACATCTTGCTTTATTTCATTACGAAGCTTTGTGGATGTGTGCATGCAGTGAGCACCGCGTTCTGCTCTCGCTGGGGGGTATTGTTGGCCGAAAATCTAGTTCGTACACTTTCTCCACTCTCATCAGCTATAGATGTTGACATGTTTGGTGTCTGCAGTTTGTTTCTTTACTTTCACTCCGGAGGTAACACGGCTACCAAGCAGTAGGAGCCTATAACCTTGAAGGAGGTCGTGCATTGGGCCCATGAAGGAGGTCGTCGTGCATTGGGCCCATGAAGGAGGTCGTGCAATGGGTTTCAAAAGGTGCAACTTTAGAAGTTCTATTCACCACAGGTCTTTTGTTGGGGGAGCTCCATTACAAGCCTCTGGGTGGAGAAGCCCCACTACAGGCCTTCTGATGAAGAACCATCTCAATGGACTGCTTAAATTCAGCTCAACCATGAGTGTTGAAATGAAGTTTCTCCACCACACAGCTTTCTGTTGGATGATAAACTCCTTTGTGGTGTTTAAATCGGCCCACCATTCAGTTCTTCACCATAAGTACAGTATTCCCACAATTAACCCCAGTCTGATCATTGTACGTGGTGTGAAAACAGTAATCACACTGTAATTCGGACTAAAAACAATTCTGGAGAGCTTTGTTTGTGGAGAACGTGATCCAACCTTGATCCAACCCATCTGGTGAACTGAGGAAGTTAAAGCTGTAACACTATTAGTGATGGTAATATGTGGGATGTATATGTGCAACATAAACCATGTGGAAAACACCTGTTCATTCATTGTTTTATTCTGAAATCAAGGATTTTAAAAAGTCCACCCTGCTTTTGGTGCAGCAACTGTCCATACTGTGCAGGGAAGGCTTTCAGCTAGATTTTGGAAGATTGCTGTGAGGATTTGATTGCATTCAGTGATGTGAGGTACTGAATTGAGCTCTATCGTTCCAGAGAACACAGTTCCACCTCTCCCCAATGCTGGGGGGCTTTATACCCCTCTAAACTACACCTGGCATTTGATATAGTGTCAATAGGTTCTTGTTTACCTGCTCCAGAGAGTCCTGTTCTAACCGTGTTTATGGGGAAAAGTGTGAAAAAGAGTTTGTTGGACTATGGCTTTAAACGAGGAGGAGAGGATGGAGGCTCTGAAGCGTCTGGGTGAAGGGATGAATAAGTAAAGGCGGGGGGGGGCTCAGTGTTGCAGACGGACTCAGGACTTGGAGCTGAGAGGACGAGTCTGCCTGACCCTCTGCTTCCATCAGCACTGCAACACAGACTTACGCACAGCCTTCGTCGCAGCCTTCCTCATCCTCTTGTGACTCTGCCTTGCTCTAGAAGAGGCAGTGGAGGCTTCTCTGAACAGTCTGCAGCTTGGGTTTGGAGTGTTTGTGCCGAAGGTACCTGTGATCCGTCCGGGACAGTCTGAGCTGGACAGCATTCCAGCTACTCCTCCTGACGCAGCACTCTGAGAGAGAGAGAGAGAGAGAGAGAGAGAGAGAGAGAGAGAGAGAGAGAGAG
>CM067507.1:36169960-36192460 GCA_034509495.1 Acestrorhynchus altus
GTGTGTGTGTGTGTGTGTGTGTGTGTGTGTGTGTGTGTGTGTGTGTGTGTGTGTGTGTGTTTCCTGTAATTCATTGCTGACTCCTGTGTTTAAACTCTCTTGTTTATGTTTATTTATTTCTGTTTGATAAATAAATACATTTAATTGTGTTTATGAACGTGTTTACCACTCGTATAACTTACTACATGCTTACTACATAGTACTGGCCATGGTATTTCTAAATGGTGTTGTCAAGTGATTGCTATGGTTTCCTCAGTATTTGTTTGCTGTGGTATGTCAGGTGGTCGCTGCGGTGTTGCTTAGTGGTTCCTAGGGTGTTGCTATGGTATCCCAGTGATTGTAGTGCAGGATGGGCATTCCGTCGCAGGTGTTAGATCCGAGTATTTACCGACTTCAGTTTCCGTCCAGGAAAATGCAACCAGAACTTTACAATCGCCTTGCGAGTCTGATCACAGCGGAGCTCTGAACACATGGACGGAGAAACACACACACACACACACACACACACACACACACACACACACACGCGCACACACACACACGTACACTCTGTGCTGGCGTATCCAGTCACAACATTCCACACGCTCTATCTGACCAAGGGCCCCAAATGCTTTTAATCAGCAGGTCACGAGGCTGTCCAGCTGCTGAAGGCTTTGGGTGGGACAGTGGAGGGGAGGGGACCCTAAACTAATGATGAACAGATTTCTGCAAGCCCTGCCCTCACCATGACTTCACCGTCCTCAGAGAGGAGAGCAAGCCTGAGTCTGAGCCGCTACTCTTACTCAGATTGACAGGAGTGATGCACTGGCCATGCATGTGTTATATAGAGTTAATTACAATTAGACGCTCTCACTGACCACTGACTTTGTTTATTTGGGTTTATTCTAATGTTATATAGAGTTAATTACAGGTAGACGCTCTCACTGACCACTGACTTTATGTTTATTTGGGTTAATTCTAATGTTATATAGAGTTAATTACAGGTATACACTCTCACTGACACTGACTTAGTTTATTTGTGTTTATTCTAATGTTATATAGAGTTAATTACAGGTAGATGCTCTCGCTGACCACTAACTTTATGTTTATTTGGGTTTATTCTAATGTTATATAGAGTTAATTACAGGTAGACGCTCTCACTGACACTGACTTTGTTTATTTGTGTTTATTCTAATGTTATATAGAGTTAATTACAGGTAGACGCTCTCACTGACACTGACTTTGTTTATTTGGGTTTATTTTAATCTTATACAGAGTTAATTACAGGTAGACGCTCTCACTGACACTGACTTTATGTTTATGTGGATTTGATTGGGTGTCTGACAGTGATGACCGGTCCAATCACTGCTCAGTGTAGTGAAGTTCTCCTCCAGTGCTCCTGATTCCACTCTGATTGAATCAGCGAATGGATTCCAGTCTGTTTAATGTATAAAAAACGCTGAAGTTCGCAGCATTGCTGGAATTTCCTGCCCTGCCCTGTGATGTCACTGTGTGATATATCATTCTGTTTTCTTGTGTGTATGAGGCACTGTTACTCAGTGTGTGTGTGTGTGTGTGTGTGTGTGTGTGTGTGTAGAAGAAGGCTGGATAAAGATGAGTGGTATCTCTGAAGGCTTCTCTTTCTCCCCCACAGTCTGTGGTTTGGAAGAAGCCAAAGTAAAAGTGTGAACTGGTGATACTGGTCTGCCTCCTTCATTGCTGGTTTGGCAGGGAGTGACCGTGCTGGATGAGTCCTGGTGCTGAGGCGTGAGCAACCCACTCAGTCTCTCTTCGCGTTACTCAGCACAGCCGCGCCGAGCTGTTTAGAACAGTAGTGAACGTCGCGGTGCTCATGATTTTACTGCTAATGGGTCTAAAATTTGGTTTTGGCCCAGATGTTCATCATCCAGGATCTGCTGTGATGTGAACCTGCCAGGAGTTTATTTGAGGTCTCTGAGGAACCAATCGTTGTTATATTGGCAGCTTCACAATACAACACAGCAACCTAAACAGCATAAACACAGTATGACAGGAATGGTGGTGGACGTCTGGTCCCTGGTCCCTCTGGCCAATCGGTGCTCTGCAAGATTTACACGTCACGGTTTAGTCCCTCCCTGACTAGCTCGGCGTGTAGGTACGAAACTTGTACTGAGCAAAACCCAGTGGACCACCAACCTTGCCATCAGTGGGCCAACAGTGGGTCGCTGTCCTCTTGCTTTCAGAGTATCAAACCATTACTTACATGGTCAATAAATGATTTCTGACACCTTATATAGAATACGTCCATAAATCAACAGTAACTGGACGCACTGAGCACTGGGTCTTCCTGTGGTCACTCCTGGCAGTGTGAGGGTCAAGGGTCGGGTCCCTGAACTTTACATCTGCTTCATTACCACAATGCCCTGATCCTCTTTGTCTCTCTAAGTTTTCGGGGATCACCCTGCTCTCGATAAGTCCCTCTCTCCCTTTCCCGGCTAAGTGTAGTCTAACTATGTGAGTCCAGCAAAGTGGTCTGAGGGGTCTCTGACCGAGAGCAGAGGGGATTTGGTGCTTTTTGACCTCACCGCTGCTGATCCTGTGTTGCCTGCTCTCAGATTAAAGACAGATTTGGTGATTAATCAGATGCTCTCACTCAGTGCCGTCCCCTCCCCCACCCCAGGACCTGTGGCTCTCCCTGCCGTTAGCTGGTGGGACCATCTGGACCTCAATCTGGGCTTTGACAGGGCCAGTGAACTGCTCTCTCTCAGGTACTCCTCCTGCTTCAGATCTGAGGAACCAGCAGCAGTCATGGATGTGCAGTTTCAGGACATGCTGTGGTTTTAGGGTGACGTCCCCTTGCAGATCGGAGGTCACTTTCTGGGGCTGTTCTTTGGTATTTAAGGATTTTTTTGATTAATAATGTTATAATTTTCCTAAAATCATATCAGCAACAATACAGGTGGACAAATATGACTCAGTACTTTTAGCTTTGTTTTATTTACAGTATTTGTAACTTTGTACAGTCTTTTTATTCACCTCTGATAATTTGTCAGTGACTTTTATTTTGGCATGGTCTGTTTTGACATGTCCTTTTTCATTTGTATTAGTGACTTTTGTTTTGACATGGTCTGACTTTTAAGTCAATACTATAAAGGGCAATGAGCGAAGCTTATTGCCTTATAGAGGACAATAAGAAGGGAGGGGCTGCTCTTTTTGTTGATCCCAAAAAGTTCAAATTTCAGAATAAAAGTCCTGAGATGGCATAATACTGATACATAATAAATAATAAAGGACAGGTATTTTTTTTTTAACTTTATTTGGAGTACCGTCACTTTTTAAAATGATTGTAAATATCTGTCAACCTAATAATTTTTTTAATTTGTAAACCATACAAATATTTAAACTGTTCATTTCTGTACATCAAATAAAGACCCATTTGAGTAGTTCAGCATCTCCTGATAATACAATGTCTGGTTTGTGTGACTGTCTCCTAACTTCAAAGACATCCCTCAAAACTGGCCTGGAGTTCTGAAGGTTAATCTCCATCGTGAGCACGCCCTGAAGACTGCAGGTCTGGCAGTGCTGCTGGCTCTCTGGGTCTGCAGATGGATGATGTTTGCTGGCCGACCTGGTCAGAGAGAGCTGCATTAGAGGCCGCTCAGTGTTGTTCTTCTGGATTATTGGCTTAGCGCTCAGTACAAAGGGACTCAGGACACTTAAATGGTGTTTGTGGGTTGAGCTTCTGTAGCTTCCTGCTTTTAGGTTTAGGCTGGAGGTGAACGTTGTGCTGATGTTCTCTGCAGGTGCTGAATAATGAATCATCAGTTATGTTTCATTAAATAATAATCCCAACATGATTTTCTGTAGATGAATTAAATCAGACCATGTTTGAAGATTTGATCGAGTGTTTAAAGGATTTATGTAACAGCAGGACATTACTGTAATGCTGAATAATGCATCATAAATGCACTGTGTGGACTAAAGTATTGGGACACCCCGTGGTCCCCTTTGCTATTATGGCTCTAACAGCAGGTTTGGTCTGGTCAGCAGAGCATTTTGAGATGTTTAGGATGTCTTCACACTGGCGTATTTTTTCCGGACCTAGAAGAACTTGTGTTCTGTCCTGCGGTGCAGCATGCTCAAGGTTCCGTCCACCATGCACACTGTGTATGTCCCACCTTCCAGTGTTAACCATATCTGCTGAAAAACTCAATGCCCAAGCTCAACTTCATGGAGAAGCAGAGTAAAGAGGTTGAACACCACTAACGCGATCCACCAGTACAGTGAGGATCAGAGCACAGCAGCACTAACAGCCCTCTTATAGACGTCCCTCTTTATAAGTAACAAAATGTTGAAATTAAGGAGAATTTTACAGCTGAGATCCCATTTTTTGATTTTACAGAGAGAGTAAAGCACTGAAGAAAGTACCGTTGGGTACCGATACTGAGTTCCAGGTACCACCATATGAGTTCAAATGTGAAAGGAACCCATCCCTTTATATAACCCTTATAAAGGGTAAATGTAGTGGAACCTTTTTTCCATTAATAAATGGTTCTCAAGACTTCCTCATTCAGGAGGTTCTTTAACTTGTCACAGTGTCCTATAGAAAGGCCGGCCTTATTAAAGAACCCCTGGAGTACCCAGAAATAATACTACAGTAATCATTTCCATTCATCAGTCTGTGTTATTAAAGCTTGGATAGGCCAGAGTGTGTGTGTGTGTGTGTGGGGGGGGGGGTTATTAAAGAGAGAGAGTGAGTGATGTGAGAGTGTTTAGTGTGATTGCTGTGTCAGGCGAGGCTTTATCTTCTCTGCTGAATCAGAAGGTTGCAGCTTTTTCATTCCACGCTTTATTTATGTGACAGAGTTTTAATGAATTATTGATTCATTTCCTAACGAAGCTGATGAGATGACGCGCCGCACATGACAGAATTCATACACTCTTAAATATCAACCATAACATTATGACCGCCTCCTCTGATCATGCAGCAGCACTTTGTAGTTCTATAATTTCAGACTGTAGTTCATCTGTTTCTCTGCAGACTTTATTCTCCTCCTTTCACCCTGATCTTCAATGATCAGGACCCCACAGGACCACCACAGAGCAGATATTATGTGGGTGGTGGGTCATTCTCAGCATAGCAGTCACACTGACGTGGTGGTGTGTTAGTGTGTGTTGCGCTGGTACGAGTGGATCAGATACAGCAGTGCTGATGGAGCGTTTAAACACTGTCCACTCACTGAGAGATGCCATGGAAGAACCAGCTTCTGGAATCATAATGAAACATATCTGGAAAGATCTGGTGAGAGTAAAGAACCTTTTCTTTTGAGGTGGAAAGAAGTTCTGTAAGCCTTTTAGGTGTTCATCACTCTCACAGATCTTTCCAAACATTCTTCTTTAGGGAGCCAATGCTGGTACTTCCATGGCATCTCTCAAAGAACCCTTCTTAACACCTTCATTTTTAAGAATGCATAGTACACTGTGTCCCAATGTTACTTTAACTTGTTGGCACCATGCTTAATGCCAGGTGGGGGTTTGGGGTGTATAAAGACCCCCAGCATTGAGGTGTGGTGCAGTGGAACTGTGTTCTCTGGAATGATGGAGCTCCATCCAGCACTTCTGGGATGAGGTCGGGTGATCACAAATGCTTTGGTCACTGAATGCACTGAGTGCTTTTCTGGACAGTAGAGACAGTTACTCCAACAAAAGCAAGATGGACACTGAAGGAGGTGTCCCAATACTTTTGTCCAACTGTACACAGGTGAGCGATATTTCCAGCTGGTGGCTGAACTGCTCTTTCAGCGTCCACACACTGGTTATTAAAGAGATTCCAGTCATTCTTCCACACGGCTTCGTCACACACTGAGGGTTCTGTGCAGAGAGACGGAGAAGAGCCCGATTGTTGTGTCCCTTTCAATCACGTCCGTCATAAACTCCGCCAGAAGCTTTGAACCATCCAGGAAGTTTTGTATGAAAAGGAAACAAAGCGAAGTGAACGTCTCATGTGCTCAGACACTTTGAACGCTGCACAGCTCTGAAGTTCAAAGCGACTGGAGTGAAAGGACGTAGAGCAGCAGATTATCCCTTCTAACCAGACAGAAGACGAGCAGCCCGGGCTCGGCCACGCTGGAGCTCATCCCTGCTGTTTGATGTGGTGGAGATACGAGCCTCAAGAACCCGGTGATCCTCTACGCATCACGATGCAGGGGTCACCATTCAGTATTTAGTAACTAATATTTAGAAAATTCAAGGATATTATTAAGGGTTGATCCTGCTTTTGTTGGAGTAACGGTCTCTACTCTTCAGGGAAGGCTTTCTGCTACAGTCTGGAACATTGCTGTGAGGATTTGATTGCAAATAACCTGGCAATACATATCATAATAGAGGGTCACTGTCCAATGTATTGTGATACTGTCAGCAAGGTGGCACAATTCTTACTCCCTGGGCCAGTTTTGCTTAATATTTTGATAGTTTCCCGTAGTGCTGGGCGATATGACATCAAATCAAAATCGCAATGAATTGAACATTTTACCTCCATTATGATGACGATTATTTTTGTTTTTGTTTTGGAAAGTTAATGTGTCCAATCTGTAGACACAGCAATTTTCTTGAGTGCTTTGTGTTTGAGTTTTCCACCGTGTTGCTTCCATGTCCCGGACTGGACAGGTCGAAGTCACGTGACTACAAATGCAATAGTGTGTTTTTAAGGGGACAGTGCATGAACAAACACAGTGGGAGGAAGTATTAACAGAATACTGTTTTGATTCGAAATTGACTTGTAGACTAAAAGAACATCTCACATCTTGGATTTCTTGTTAGAAGCTGATAACGTCTCTTTGAGCTGACAGTAGAGTAGATCTGAGTAGATCAGCTCAGTTCTCTTGTCTATGATATGACCATCTCTGTAGGTCACTCTTTCAAAAGTGGGGAGGGTTCCCCTGTCGATCGCTCTGAATAAACTCTGAAAATCTGTTATTGACTGAAAAACAACAAAAGGTCCAAAAAGGTTCTGTAAAGTGTATAAAAGGGACATCAGCCCAGTCCAGTCCAGTGAGAATCAGAACGCAGCGGAGAGAGTAAAGTACCAGACGAAGTAAGGTTGTGTAACCAGTACCCAATTGCACTAATAACGCGCCCAAGCCTAGTACCCTTAAAAGTATGGACGTTGATGCCCCACCCTATTACAGGAAGTGATAAGTACTGAAACGTACTCCAGGTACTATTATCGGTTGAAGTGTGAATGGTTCTCAACTCTATCATCTCTTATATCAAACATGTCCCAGTCAATCAAGTGGACGTTTATTTGGTTGGCTCTAAAGTTCCCGAGTCGTGAGTTCGTTGAGGACACGGCATGTTTGCTGTTGAAGTGACATCTTGCTTCTAAGGATATTTGGATGTGCTGCGAGAGAGGAACGATGTTTTCCGAATTGTGAAATGCATAAGAACACGAGAAGTCTCTCCAAAGATATTTGTTCTGGTTTCCCTCTTTTGGGAAGTAACATATTTTGCTGTCATGCTCTGTGATGGATGTTTGTGGAGAACCTTGCACAAACTCAACACACATGCTTGCGGGCTCCAAGCGTGTCCCGCAGAGCTTGACTGAGTCAGAGAGAGCCTCTCCCACTGAACTTCCACACAGTGACGCAACCAGCGATAAAAGAAAACATTCCTTCTCCGTTCTGTAGTAAACGAGTCGGCCGTTCCGGCCCTGCTCTCCTGTCTGAACTTTCTTTTTTCTTCAGACTCCCGAGTGAGCTGTCGTCATCTGAAAACCATGAAACCTCAGCTTGAGTGTATCAGTTCGGTCCAGGATGTTCACG
The DNA here is from genome assembly GCA_034509495.1 of Acestrorhynchus altus. NCBI lineage: Eukaryota > Metazoa > Chordata > Actinopteri > Characiformes > Acestrorhynchidae > Acestrorhynchus > Acestrorhynchus altus. Next base: position 36,177,739 of record CM067507.1, read on the forward strand.
TCTCAGGAGCTCCAGCGTCACTTCCAGACACTGCGGGCTTAACTGATATTAAAACTCAGCCTGTCTTAACCTTTTTAGTCATGCACTTTCACTGCTTTATTAAGACTTAATCCAGTGTGCGAAACCCACATTTCCTCATCCAGAGGATCAGCATACGCAGACTCGTCCAGTTTCAGCTTCTGTCTGCTTTTATTTTTGGCCCGTAACGGTCAGGACGCATTAACTGACAAGTAATCCACCAAACAGCCGTGTGACTGACTGAGAGCCGGTCTTTGTCTTGTGTCAAAGGACTCACCCTGGATTCTGGAGCTCTCGCTGTGCTATATGGACAAAAGTAAGAATCCCAAAAGTACTGCATGGAGCACCATCATTCCATCTATGATGGATGTTGGTGGAGACCCTCGCATAAACTGAACACACGTGCTTGCTGACTCCAAACATGTCCAGCAGAGCTTGACTGAGTCAGGGAGCTTAGTATGGTCAGGTTGATTGCATTCAGTTACAGGAGTGTTAATGAGGCCAAGATGTGGAAGATTACCACCCCATCTCATCCCAAATTCCTTAACTCAAGTTCTGGATGGAGCTCCATCATTCCATATTGTAAATGTATCCTCTTTTTCATCTCTGAAAAGCTCAGCTGAAGGCAGGTTTAAAAAAAATACACCTCAACAAAAAGAAGAGAGATGGATTGTTGGGTGATGAAACATACATGATATGAAATGATATGTCCATAAAAAATGAAAGCATTGTCACAAAGCAGATTTACAGAGATCTGGGTTCGAGTCTGTTTTGAGCAGTGAAAAGGCAACAGTGGCAGGAAAAAGTCCCTCAGTTTAGGAGGAACCAAAGCTCAAAAGAGGAACCCATTCTCCCCTGGTCGACACCTGATAACACAGTGAAAAAATGACAAAATGTGAAGTAATGAAGATAACGAGCCAAAAGTAAAATAATGAAGAACTATAGCTAAAGGCAGAGCAGCCTCAGTGATCTTGTGAAAGGCCATGCAGGTTAAACAGTCATATGCACAGCAGTGTCTCCAATGTGGTGTGAGCAAGCCAGTGCCAAGACCCTGAGGAGGACCGCGTCACAGAAGGCAGTGGAGTAGTGTAGAGCCAGGTCGGGTACCATCAGGACAGATCAGACAGGACAGGGCATCTCAGTACATGGGAAAGAAGACAAAGAAATAGAAAGAAAGGAAGGTTTAAGCAGATGTTAAGGAGAGGGGGAAGCAGCTAGTAGCACCCAAACACCAACGGACTTGAACCAGCATCAGTCAGGGAGCGAGAACAGCTCTGGGATATGGAAACCTACATGACATTCGAAGGTACTGGTACCGAAACAGTTTTTTGGTGCTTCACACAAGTGATACTGTTTGCTCAGTAGGTTGCGACCAGGCAGTAAAATAAATAAATACATAAATAAAATATGTGAAGTTAATTTTGCTATTCTATCCCTACTCCATACTGGAACTCCCGGTCTCATGCGAAGCATCTGTGCATGGACAGACTTTTAGACGTTACGCAAAGCAGCTGGTTGCGCCGCCGTGCAACACGGCAGACTGTAAATCAGAGCGGATCTGCCCCAGGAGTGCTCTATTTAACCCTGCAGAAATGCCTCGAAGTAGACGGCCAGACAGAAAGAGATGGACAGGCAGAGAGGCCAGGGAGGAAGAGGAATGGGCTGGTTCATTCTGATGGATCAGCTGTGGCTGAGGGGTCCATGTGTAGTCCCAAAAAGTTTCCAAGCAGTCGTACACAATTTTCCCTTCTTATCCCAAATGCATACAATCTGCCAAGTCATGTTTGGTGTCTGAAATTGCTTCTGTGGCTAATGAAGCTTTCAAGTGTTCTGTAATCTCAGACTTGTTTATGGGGGTTCTGGTTCTGGTTCTGTTCTGAGGCTCTGCTACTTATTTGACTTTGGGTGATGGGCGTCATTTGAGAGTTTAGGGGTTAGCAGGTAGTACTACAGTTCCAGGGGCCTGGGATGGTTGGTCTTTTTAATGACTTTTGTTTGTTCTCCCCATGTTCCTGCTGGTTCTACTGTTTCTTGCCACCTTGCAAACCCACACATGATAGGTAAATTTGCGCTGATACATTGCCCTCTAGGGTCGAAGGGGTATTCCTGCCTTGTTTCCAATGATTCCTGGAAGACTGCAGACCCTGACCAGGACAAGGGGATAAGAAGATGGATGGCTGGATTACATGAACTCAGCCATACTGTGCACCTTCTGAGTACACCTAGTCAAGCATCAAGACTCTTCTATACTAGACCTCTCTGGAGTCAGGGTGGTGGAAAGAGCTTTCCCTGAGTGTCTGAATAGCAGGGTTGGTTGCTATCTTCAAACATTGACTGAAAACCATCTCTTTCAAATGCTCTGAAATCAGCAGTGTGACCTTTGCATCGGGCAGTTTCTGAAGTTGAGGTACAACGTATGTACAAATGTTTGCGTTCATCCTTTCTAGTGAATGCATTCAGCTACTTTAAGTTGTAACCATTGCTAACACAGATGTGCAAATGCACACACAGCTTGTCTCCTGTAGAGAAGTCCTGCCAATAGAATAGGACTCTCTGGAGCAGTAAAACATGAGCAGTATTGAACGGTGGAGCAGTGGAACTGTTCTCTGGAATGATAGAAACTGCAGCAGAAGCAGGACCAACTCCATCTTCATTCCTGTAAGTTCAGTCAGGTGCATTGGAGAAGGGACAGCTCTAAGCTGTGCAGAAGCCAGACGTTTCTGTCCCTGCAGACATTCCCAGTCCTCTCTGATTGTGACGGATGGCTTGTTGGCTCTCAGTGAAGCCCCAGCACCTGTTAAGAGAAGGAAGATGTTGAGAAATCTTCATAATCTGCACATATTTTGAGAAATGAGGAAAGTGTTGTCTGTCAGCTGGACTCAGAAATGAAACTGGACCTTCACTCTCAGGTTGGAAGCAGAGGCTGGTTCCAGTCGAAGAGGAGCCAGATGGTTGTTTCCTTCATATTTGATCATCAACAATGTGAACTGGTGATTTTCCGATGACAGGACTACGATGGGATACTTTTCCTCTTCCCTGCTTGCTGTTGTTCGCACAGAGCTGTAATCTACTGGAATGGTTGGGACGTCAGAGATTTACAGTCCCTGTTAAAGCTTGTGGTGAACGTGACCGGATGATGGGCCTCAGCGCTCAGCGAGCGAGCGGAGGACACGGGAACACGCCTGTTGGCAGACCGGCTGGGGCCCGGCTCGGGGGGACGCAGCACTCGACCATGTGCTCACACCCTGCACCTTGTTTACGTTCAGCAGGAAAAACACCAGCACAGTTTCTAGGGAAGCTAATTTCACTCACAGACACCACAGATATTTCAGATGACTCACTTTCTGCAGTCATTACTCTATTCCCCCCCCCCCCCCCTTTTATACACACCCACCTTTCTCTATCTCTCTCTTTCTCTCTCTCTCTCTCTCTCTCTCTCTCTCTCTCTCTCTGTCGCCAGTTTCCTTTTTCTGTCGTAAGTAGGGACTCCCCAAACTATCACACTACCACCACCATGCTTCACACTTGATACACTGTCCAAATGTTTGTTGACACCCTTTCTAATGAATGCGTTCACCTGCTTTAAGCTGCACGCATTGCTGACACAGATGTGCAAATGCAAACACAGCTTGTCTAGTCCCTGTAGAGAACAACTGCCAATGCATCCAGCTGTGGAGCAGTGGAACTGTGTTCTCTGGAAAGATGGGGAGTTAGGGGATGCGGTGGGGTGGTGATCATCTAATATCCTTACCTCACGAACCAAGTTCAGCATTTTTCATTGAATACAATCACATTTTCACAGCAATGTTCACAGGATTTAGTGCAAAATCTCCTCTGGACAGTAGGGACAGCAAGTTAAATTCTTAATACCCTTGATTTCAGAAGAAACAGTGAATGGGCAGGTGTCCCAGTACTTTTGTCCATACTTTTGTTTGGTGTGGGAGGGCTGAGTGAATGCTGCCCGAGGCAGCGGGCAGGCTGTGTTGTGGTGCTGGAATCACACACAGGCAGGCAATCCCAGAGCTGCATATCTGGATGAATCTTTCATGCGCACAGAAATTATTTTTAGATGCCAGCGATGGCGTCTCTCCGCTTGCTCATGAATTTTGGATCTGAGGTCGTAAATGTTTCAGCGGCGGGCAGAAATAGGCATGCCGGACACAGCTGGCAACATGCATGGCATTTACCAGCTCTGTGTGTCTGTGTGTGTGTGTGTGTGTGTGTGTGTGCTGCATACCTGGCTTTGGTCAAAATCTCCAAAATATCAGGACTGTCAGATACAGGTTGAACTGACTTCTTGTGATGCCATGAGCTGTGGGTCGGGGGCGGTGACCGGTGAGGCACTGGTAACGTGCTTCCAGTGACTCGTGTCAGTGGCTGGATGTATTAGTCAGCAAGTGAACAGTCAGTCCTTGAAGTCGTTGAAGCAGGAAAAATGGACAAGCATAAGAACTTGAGACACTTTAGAAGAACCGGACAGAGATGTTCTAGATGACTGGGTCAGAACATCTTCAAAACATCAGGCGAGTTCTGAGGGATGTTCCCAGTACACAGTGGTCAGTACCTACCCAGAGTGCTCCAAGGATAGATGACCAGTGATCCAGTGACAGGGTTTTGGGGTCAAGACTCACTGGTGCTCATGTTTCAGGACCTGCTGTAGCATTAATGTCGGTGCCACACTACCACCACCATGCTTCACCCTTTCTACACTATCAACACATTTCTGGACAGAAATGTCTGCTCCTTTAAGTTGTATCTCTTGCTGACATAGATGTGCAAATGCACACAGCTTGTCTAGCCCCTGTAGCGAGCCCTGGAGCCCTGATTTGTTGTGATTTTCGTTGCTTTTGGTTTTTACTGATCTTCAGCACTCTTCAACACGAGATTTAATGTTCATCATCTGATGATGATGATGATCAGCTTTTATCAGCTTTGTAAACTTTCTGTAGAACGTTTTCATTATTTTTCTCGTTTTAACATCCAGTTTTATTGTCGGATGTTGAAGTGCCCTTTGGATGGGCATGTGGAGTGGTGTTCCTTTCCCCTGTGCTCCTTCCAGCCCCACCCAGAGATGCTTTGGAGAGCCTGTTCTTACCCTGCTGCTGTATGGGGTCTTTGTGTGCAAGCTGCCTGCTAATCCTGTAAGGTACGGAGAACGTTTCAGTGTTTCTACAGCGTCTTTCATCCTGCTGGAAAACCTGAGTCACTGAACCCCCAGCCCACACACTCCATACCTTCACTTTTTCCTTCCACATTCACCGTATAGCTGCATGGCCTGCTGAATCAGGGGATTGTGTGGAGTGGTCTGATTGATGACGTCTGGGTGGGGTGCGGGGGGGTAGAGGCAGGAATGTCTACAGGGCTGTATGGCATACACCAATCAGCCATAACATTAAAACCACTAAAGGTGAACATTGATGATCTGGATCTAGTTCCCCCTTTTAAGGCATCGTCAGGCAGATCATGTGGGGCTCATGTAGTGATCAGTGCCTTCAAAAAGTCCTCCAAGGAAGGTCAACCACTGACACATGGGCGCCTAAGTCTCATTGATGCTCATAGAGGTCCCACCTCACAACTTACTGGACTTAAAGGATCTACTGTAATGTCTTGGTGATGGATAGCACAGGACACCTTCAGAGGTCTTGTGGAGTCCGTGCCTTAATGGTCATAGCTGTTTTGATTAGACGAAGGGGACCTTCACAATATTAGGCTGGGGGTTTTAATGTTATGGCTGATTGGTGTATGTTAAAAGTACAGTTTGATCATTTGTAACATTTATTGACCTATAATAATACTGTGAACTATGAAGAACAACGATGGAAATGGTGTTCGGTTATGGGACACAGGGTTGTGTGTTTGATACCTGGGTCCACAAAGGTGCTGCTATTGGTCCCTTGAGCAAGGCCATTAACGCTCTCTGCTGGTCATGGTGATTTTAGGGGCATCATTTGACAGATACATTTAAAAATCATTCAAATATCTGTGTTGCGCTGCCAGAACAGCACTGACCCATCAAGGCATGGACTCCACAAGACCTCTGAAGGTGGTCATCAGACAGTAGATCCTGTAAGTCCAGTTGTGAGGTGGAACCTCAGTGAACATCAGTGAGCCTGGGGTACCCATGACCCTGGTGCCCAGTTCACTAGTTGTCCTTCCTTGTAGCACTTCGGTAGGTAGTGACCACTGCATACTGGGAACACCCCACAAGACGCGCCTGTTTTTCTGGAGATGATCTGACCCAATGGCCTAGCCAGCATAGTCTGGCTGCTCTTGGTGTCTGAGATCCTGCTTCCAACACATCAACTTCAAGAACTGAATGAATGGCATAAGAAGGCCCCCTCCAGACACCACTATACCGGTGTGCTCCACCACCACTTGCAAAATAGATGCGTTGAGCTTTTCATGCTGTTTTCTTGTCCATCTGCATCCATGTTTCAAAGCAGCCCTCCAGGCATCATCTGTCTGAATGCAAATGCTCTAATTATCACTCTCCTCTCCTCATTGTCACAAACGTATCCCTGCCCTCAGTTGTGGCCCGAGAGCAGCTGCCGCAGAGGGAAGGTATGGCTGTGAGGAGTGAGTGATTGACGGGAGTAATCTAAAGAGGAGAATGGAGGGACGCATCCCCCCGAAAAAAATACAGAAAAGGAGGGATTCTAAATGAGATCCTAAATTGAAGCTTGAATGAAGGAGATGAGAAAAAAGCTTTCATTTAATTGGACGTTACCAAACCCTACAACATCTGCCCTGAACATGCTCAGTAAATGCAGACGTGTTGTGGAATACGGAATGGAGTGTGAATGTGGTTGCTGTTCTAATATGAACACGTTGTACGGAGTATGGGATGTCAGGATGGGCTTGGTTGCACTCGTCACCTGTTCCAGCTGTGCAGAACTGCACTGTGGAGCTGGAGTGTTACTGTGAGTTACTACTCTGCTGATACTCACTGTACTGGGCTGAGTGACAGATCCTCCAAACTGGATCACAGTGATCTGCTTAATGTTAACACTATTCGTTTGGCTCATCTCAGATAACGTTACTGGTGTCCCTCAGCTATTTCTCATCCCTGTAGCTAGGTGTTCTAGCAGAGTCCCATTCTCAGATGAGCAAGCAGTTGAGCAGTAGAACAGGAGCTACTGATTAACTGATCCTTTGTTTCCTGGGTAGCGTTGGTGAAGCAGAGGACAATGACTCATACCTCAACTGGAGGTATCTTCTCTATGATAGAGCATTTCCTCGCTGTGTGTTCCTCTGGTTTTCTCCACAGGGGAACCTGGAGTCAGATCATAGCGCCAGCAAAAACCACAATCCCTTTGTCACCCTTTACTGTAGAACTGTAAACATGTGGTCCTCAGTGGACGGATGGGGTTAAATCACAGTGTTTTCCTTCTCAGTGTGGATTTTCCCTCTCTGTGAAAATATTTCTCTGCCTTTTCCAGTCACTTCCCATCAATGTGGTCTGGTGATGGTTATGGTTTAACTATGTATATTAAAGTTGTAGTTCTATCAGCAGTTTATCATCAATAATTGAACGTCCAATCTGATTAAAACTCATAGTGGACCTCCACTGCTTTTACTAATGACCATAGTGTGGGAACATATGAGCCATACTGGATGAGGACCAGTCAGAAGAGTAAACATGAGTCCATTCTGCTGGTTTTGTTGCTCTGCCTGTGTCCGAACGCAGACCCAAGCCTGCATATTAGTGACCTCTGCACGTTTGAACAATATATGAAGATCTATAGAACCTTCATTTGATGAAAAGGTTCTTTACCCTTTTAGATTTTCACATTTCACATGGTTGGTTCTTTATGGAACCAGCAGTGTTTTTTCTATGGCATGGCTCCAACAACCCTTTGTAGACCCATCATTTCTAAGAGTGCAGAAGGAGATCCAACCCAAAAGCTCACAGTCATGGTCAGGATTGTTCTTGCGCTCTTATGTAAGACTGTGATGAGCCGTTTCTCAGCCTCGCTGCTCAGAGCAGGTTCCTTTAAGATTAGTCATGCTAAAGATATCGCTCGGTCCTTGGGGGCGGCTTACCCACAATTCATCCCAAAGCCTCCGCCGCTTCTGCAACATGCCTGATATAAGCCCTCATTACACAGAAGACCCACTCTGCGAAATTATCTCACTTCCCATACGGATGGCGGCCTTCAGATCGGGGTCAGGGCTGGGTGAGCTGGGAAGGATGGGTATTGTGACAGTTTTTGCCTGCCTGCATTTCCCGTCATAACGTTACAATGAGATCCTTTTTTTTTTTTTTTTAAGTCGATACAACGTCCTTCTATACGATGATCCAGGTCTCTTCAAATTCATTTGAATGCATCAAAATCTTCTTGCTGTTGCAGTGCAAACATCTAATAATGTGCTTTACCTGGGATACCATAGAAATTACCTAGCAACCACTTATAAGCACCATAGCAACCATGTAGCAATCTAGCAACACCATAGCAACCACCCAGAAACCACTTAGCAATGCAGTAGCAACCATCCTGGATACCATCGCAGCTACATAGCAACACCACTTTGCAGCACCATAGCAACCACCTGGGAAACCATAGCAACAATCTTAGCACCCACTTAGCAACCATATGATATATCACAGCAACCAGCTAGGAATATGATAGACACCTCAAATACTATAGCTACACTTAGCACTTAGCAACAGCTTGGAAGTGGAATCCACTTTAGCTTCACAACATTACTGCATCGGAACCAAATAAGACTGACCGAGTTCAAATTCCCCAGGGATTTAAGTCTTATAGGACATGACTGACTTTATTCTGTCATTTTAAAATTGTCCAGTGTTCATTATTTTAAAGTGCTCCACAAGTCCCAGTATGTCGTGGTGTCACACACATGGGACATGTCCCGGACCTCTCTACCTCTCATCCAGCAATTCAGTACTTAGATGAGTTTGGATATTCATTTATTCAAATAAGCATCTCTCCTCCCATCTATCTGCTTTCTGGCCCTGGTGGGCTGGTCCAACCCACGGGATTTGGAGGTGGGGTCTTGGCATCATTAGGTATCCTGGCAGGGCAGTTTCGGCCCTCATTAAGGATGCTTTTGTTACTGTAAGCAGGCCTCATGGGGCCCAGATGCATAAGACTAGATTATATCTCCTCTCAGCAGGAGCGCTAGCTTTCCTGAATGGAGTCTAATCCCTCTCCTCCTGCCTGCTTCTGCTGCAGCGTGATGGTCTTGTGGCTCTAATCTCCTGCCAGCGGACCCACTCCATCCACCCTCGTCGCCTTTTGAGTGCAAGCCTGCTCCCTATTGTCAGATAAATCCACCGCTCCAGCCGTCAGGCTGTCGGTCTGAGATCGCAGAATCTGAATTTGTAAAGTTGCCTTGGTGTAAAGGTGGAGCTCGGCGGATTAATTGTTTACAGTGGCGAAGATGCAGTAAGCATAAGACAGAAGACACCAACGCATGGCAGGGTATCAAAGTCCTTTTAAAAAGAAACACGTCCACAGGTCCACGGATGCTTAAGAGTCATGACAGGAGGGTAAGAATTGTTTGAGACAAGCAACTCTGGCAGAACTCACATCCACATTCAATTCAGGAGCCCCGCACCTCAGTGCAGCGTTCTTTAACTTCCATTGGATATTGCAGCGGAAGACCCACCATAGTTCCTATAGTTTGGACAATGTTGGCACGATGCATTATCTTGCTGGAATATGTAATCATTGGATTTGCGATAGTGTGGTGGGTCAGACTTTTACATCAATCCATCTCGACATTTCTCACAAAGGGAGGGGAAAATGGGCGACAGCAGTGAGGGAGGTGTTCAGTGGTGGGGTAGTGAGGTAACAGACCTCATAAACGTTTGGGGTGATGCCTCTGTTCCAATGAAACTGGAAGACACATATCGCAAGTGATCTGTGGTTCTAAAGAAATGGCCAAACATGGCCTCAGGTGAGCGTGGCTGCAGCGTCAAACGGAAATGAGAAGCTTGACAGCTGGGTCAAGCGTGGCCTAAGAAAGCAGGCGTCAGGCCTCTGTCCTCTCCTCTGTCCTCGCCACCCTCCAGCCGGTGTAATTACTTCACTCCACCGCTGCTATCGCAGCCCTCAGCCGTGCACTACATTAAATCACGTTACAATGAAAATCACACTGTGATCTGTTTCACACTGTTTCTGAAACCTGGCGTGAAGTCAGGTGTATCTGCTGTTTTGACTGAGTCGGGCTGATCAGTCCAGACTCTGAGAGAACAGGAGTGAAACTGAAACACCCCGGCTGTAGATACACACAGCCTACATGGTCCAACTCCACACACTGCCCCTCTCCACAGTGCGTCCCTCTTCATCTCTAGTCTGGTTTTGGTTTACGTGCCCGGAGTGCAGAGGAAAACCCCTAACAGCTTCTTAAAATCCCCTTCAGTTCCTGTCAGGGTTAGAGTTAGTGAGGAGTTTTGCCAGGGGTTTCTCCACTGGGCTGCTAGCAGCTGGACTGGCGGAGGTGGGAAAGCATCTCAGCTATGGTATGAGACGAGCGATTCAGCGCGAGAACCAGTTAACAGCAAAAACACTAATATAGTACTTTTTACACACCGGAAACACTAATATAGCACTGTTTACACACCGGTAACACTAATATAGTACTGTTTACACACCGGCAACACTAATATAGTACTGTTTACACACCGGTAACACTAATATAGCACTGTTTACACACCGGTAACACTAATATAGTACTGTTTACACACCGGTAACACTAATATAGTATTGTTTACACACCGGTAACACTAATATAGTACTGTTTACACACCGGTAACACTAATATAGTACTGTTTACACACCGGTAACACTAATATAACACTGTTTACACACCGGTAACACTAATATAGTATTGTTTACACACCGGTAACACTAATATAGTACTGTTTACACAGCGGTAACACTAACATAGTATTGTTTACACAGCGGTAACACTAACATAGTATTGTTTACACAGCGGTAACACTAACATAGCACTGTTTTCGCACCGGTAAAACTAACATAGCACTGTTTACGCACCGGTAACACTAAAATAGCACTGTTTAAACACCGGTAACACTAATATAGTACTATTTACACGCCGGTAACACTAAAATAGCACTGTTTACACGCCGGTAACACTAAAATAGCACTGTTTACACACCTGTAACACTAATGCAGTACTGATTGTACACCGGTAACACTAATGTAGTGCTGTTTGTGCACTGGTAATAGTAGTATAGTACCTGTAGTATACTGGTAATTGTAATGTAGTATGGTACAAAAATGTGATGCGACAAGTACAGAAATACCTGGTTCCAAACTCAGATGCCATGGTAGGTACCATGCAGTGGAAAAACACCTCATCTCCAGTGTCAGAAATGGGTGCAGTGTAAAGCAGCTGTACCCACTCCTTAAAGTGTCTGTATACTTTTGTCCATACTGTGTGTTTGATAACAAAAGAGTTAAAGGGTGAAGAACTGACCTCCCCTTTACCTCATATGTACCCAAACTGTTATAGACTGCCCGCCGCACCTGTCCGGAGGGTCATCAGTCAGCAGTGAGGGAAGTTAAGCCGCTGAAGTGGACACCTGCAGGTCCAGAGGTCTTTACCGCTGTAGCCTTCAAAAGAGCCTCTGTTCATCACTGATGCTTTGAAGCAGCACTTTTGACTTCTGTTTGATTCTGTCAGTGAGCCAGCGGCCTGCCCTCTCACCACATCACCCAGACCTGTTCTACCCTCGTGTTCGGTCAGTCGGCTGCTCCTGGTCAGTCTTCTGCTGTCCACAGATAGGAAACGGTGCTGTTAACTGGATCTGAATTTGACCCTCTGGATTAAGTGTTGTGTGTAATCCTGATTTTAATCCTGATAGTAAAACAGTTAAACGTGTTAAAAATCCAACCTTGATTTTACAGAGTCGCGACCGTTATTGGTCAGTTTATGACGCCCAGCAACGGCTTTCTTCCTTCTTTATTTCCAGTCATTGTTGATTTGTTTCTTTCTTTCTTTTTTCTTTCTTCGGCTCTTGCTCTCTCTTTCTGCCTTTCGCTTGTGCTTTTTAGTTGTTCACTCTGTTCTGTCTCTCTCTGTATTTCTGTAACATTCCTTCTGTTTTCCGATCTGGCGATGTCAGTCTGGAATGTTTTGATCCTCAGCGTGCTCCACTAGGAGACCAGAGCGAGCCCCATCACACATTTTGCCCATTCTGGTGGTCTTATTTTAGGCTGGTATTTTATTGCGGTCGCCTGCGGCCCTCCGCTACACTGAGGGCTTTCAGTGTCTGTCCACAGCGCTGCTGCTCAACAACAACGAGGCCTTACATCGGGCTATTTCTGCCCCTGTTTTCCATACTGCTGGTGTGTTGAGGAACGCTGGGCTATATGCAGAGGAATGTGTGTGTGTGTGTGTGTGTGTGTGTGTGTGTGTGTGTGTGTGTGTGGTAATGAGACGCTGTTTGCCAGTGGAGGAATGGAGGGAACATGTCGTCATCATGGGCTTCCTGTTTTCTCATTACTGCTTGTTCTTTTGGCTTGTCCACGCTGAGAAACAGGTCTGCTGCTGGACGTGCGGCTCCGAGTCCAGAGGGTCCGGCGCTGACCTGCTCCAACACACCTGATTCAACTCCTTAACTAATGAGCATCACGCTGTGCTCCACGATGTAGTGGTGTCAGGGTCGGTGGGTGTAACGGGCTCCTCCGTTCAGTCACCTCCGTTCAGTCAGCTCTACAGCAGCGCTGTTCATACCTGTGGACTGAAAATTGATTTTGAGACTCAAATCCATCTTTGAATGATGTGATATAAATCCGAGGCGATATTCAGATATTCAGACATTTTTTTGAAAATTGCAAATTTACATCAATCATTTAAAAAAAATAACATCAGTAAAATGTTTTTTTTTTTTCTGTCTGTTTTTGTCGTCCGTCTATTTATTTATTTATTTATTTATTTATTTATTTTTCCAGTCACTTTTTTTTCTGTCAGTGTCTCAGTCATTTTTTTTTGTTTTTGTCAGTCTTTGTTTATTTTTGTTTCTGTTCATTCATTCATTCATTCATTCATTCATTTATTCATTTATTTCCAGTCCATTTTTTTTCTGTCAGTCTGGTGGGTTTTTTTTTTAATTGGTCAGTTTTCTGGTCTATTCGTCCTTTGTACTTTAATTATCTCAATGGAAATCTGTGTTAAAGCCAGGAAAACTGAACACAGGCAGGCAGGTCCCCCAGGAGCAGGAGAGCGAGTGGCTGGTCTTGTGAATCAGCGTTCCAGGATAAAGCTCTTATTTATAGCCGCGGTTCTCGTAGACCTTAGAACGATGAAATATTGAGGTTTGGGCTAAGAGGTGGCCGTCTGAGGGGACAGTGGTGTTTGGTCCAGATCTCCCTCCTGCGCTGTGTGTCGGTGTGTTTTTGATCATATTCGTTTATTCAGATCATAATGAAAGTGAACGATCACACAGGAGGAGGAGAAGAGAGGAACAGAGAGAAATTCCCACACTGTTCTTTACAGCACTGCCAGATGTGATGACCCCCCCTCCCTCTGGCATCTTGTACTCTCCACCTCTCCCTTTTCCTTTCTCTTTCACGCTCCCATTCCTCCCATCTCCCTCACTTTCTCTTTCTCGCTCTCTCTCTTTCTCTTTCATCTTGTACTCTCCCCTCTCTCTTTTCTCTGTCTGTTTCTGTAACTCACTCACTCACTCCTCATCTCACTCTCACTCTCTCTCTCTTGCACAAACACACACACACACACCACCCACCCCTCCACTCTGTCAGCCTCTCTGTGGAAACATCATAACATCATGCTGTGTGTGTGTGTGTGTGTGTGTGTGTGAGAGAGAGAGAGAGCGAGAGCGAGAGAGAGAGCAATCTTGCCGTCCCACCCTGAACTCTCAGCAAAAGTGTGTGTAGCTCAGAGAGAGGGAGAGGGTGGAGAGAGAGAGAGTAGTACACAGTGTGTTCCAGTGTAGCAGCAACTCTGAACACACACACACTTCACACTCCAGGCTGCGCAGGACGATGCTGTGCTGGCGAGGATGAACGGGGCGTCGTCCGCCTGCGTGCTGCCCCAGCCGGAGCGTTGCCTGAAGCCGGACTCTGACCGATCTGTGGGAGAGTGTCCGTGGGTGTGTGTGTCCGGGACAGACGGTTGTGTGAGCTGCGTGTGGCTCCAGCTGCTGACTGCGGCGCACTGGGGGTGCGAGGGGGGGGTCCACTGGAATACACTGAGGGGCTCGTCCCAGAGGAGCTGCGACCAATTGAGGGTAAATATTCCTCTGTTTCAGGCGTGTGGTCAGCGGTCAGTAACAGTAGGGTCTGAGCCCTTACAGTACCTGTCTTAGAACATCCTGAAGTCTTAAAAATGGGTTCTTTAGTAAAGTCAGTGCTTCCTTATAGAACATTGAGAGCTTAAAGAACCATGTAGATGCTTAAATGGCTTATTGTTTATTGTTTTCCTTGAATTGGTGGAAACTGCTTGTAGGTTCTCTTATGTTTTTTTTGTGGCATCCAGAAGGGTTCCATTGTAATGGCAAGTCGTATAACCTGTTTACTAAGACTGGTATAGGATGTTCATTTTATGTGGAGGTTCTTTACACATTAATAGGGTTCTTTTAGTGCTGTTCTTTAAGGAAACGTTCCATTTGATGCCGTCCTTTGTAGGATCCTGGGTGGCACGTCTATAAAGAACCCATCTTTAGACCCTAAAGCCAGGCAGAGAAACA
>CM067507.1:36197460-36327460 GCA_034509495.1 Acestrorhynchus altus
AAGGGTGACCTGTCTCTCTGTGGCCCATAAAGGTTTGGAAAGCCTTCTTACCGAGATTCGAAGCTCCTGAATTCATTTTTAACCATATTGGCTTGCTTTCGAGGATGGTGAAATATGAGTTTAATGGTATACTATAGTATGTTTAGTTGGTTTTGTAAAGCACTTTGTTCCATCTCTGGATGTTTAAAATGTGCTGTAGAATCTTTTGTAACTAAAATGTTCTGCCTAATTTGTGGATTATTATTAAAATGGAGCAAAATTGGTTTAAATTTTAATTCAGTAGAATCTGAGCTTTCACGTCAGCACAGTGAAGCATGGTTGGAGATGACATAATGCTTCTTTCAATACCGAAGGACCCCTGCCTTTAACCCATCCATTTAGTGAGCACACATGCCCGGAGTGGTGGGCAGACTCTGCTGTGACCAGGCAGCAGGCAGGAAGTACTGGATGGAGCTTCATCATTCCAGAGAACACAGTTCCAGTGCACCACAGCTCAATGCTGGGGGGCTTTATACCCCTTTAAACTCATGGTGCCAGTAGGATCATGTTCATTTATCTGCTCCTATTCTATTGACTGTACTTCTCTACAGGTTCTAGAAAAGCTGTGTGTGCATTTGCACATTTGTTGCAACTTGAGTAACTGAGTGCCTTCAGTAGAATTGGTGTCCATAAATATTTGGACGTGTTGAGTATTAGCGTAACACAGTCCTGAAATGTCCAGAGTGTAGAACATGACCATGAACTTGTTTGCTTTGTGCTGGCCCTTACCGTCTTCTTCTCTCTCCTTGACCAGGCGAAGCAGAAGGATGGGTGTGATCAGACGGAGAGCTGTCTCGTCTCCCCGGGGACCGAGGAGCCTTTCTGCTGGCCAGGACCCAAAACCCTGCACCTGCGCAGAACCTCACAGGGCTTCGGCTTCACACTCCGTCACTTCATCGTCTACCCGCCCGAGTCTGCTGTGCACTACTCGCTCAAGGTCAGATAACTTCACAGACCGAGCGCGTGTGTGAGCTCGGTAAAGCTGTGTACAGGGTGTTGCGTGGAGAGTTTCTCAATCGGTAGCTTCTGTCCAGATCTGTCCATCAACTGTAGAAAAATCACCACTCAGAGCAAATCACTGAGACGGAGCAGATCTCATAACCATGGAATCAATTCCTCAGCTTCTTTTAGTGCAAGTATGTCAGTCAGGACACCAGTCAGTGAGGCAGTCAGCCAGTGCGTCTGTCAGTACTTCAGTTGGTCATTATGTCATTCAGGACATCAGTCAGTGAGGCAGTTAGTACTTCAGTCAGTCAGGACATCTTTCAGAACGTCAGTTGTCAATACATCAGTCAGTAAGGCAGTCGGTACAGCAGTCAGTCAGTCAGTAAGACAGTCTGTACGCCAGTCAGTATGGAGGTCAAAAGTACCTCAGTTAGTCAGTCAGTAAGTATATCAGTCTGTCAGTGTATTGTTTTCAGTACAGGACAGGAGATCCTCAGTGGATATGATTCAAACTACCAAAGCGACCTTGAATTAATCCAAGACTTACTAAGAACGACAGGCTGAAGGCTGTTCGGAATGACCAATAGGAACCAGCTGTTCTGCGTGTTGGAAAGCAGGACTGTCTGTACACACTGCATGTTTATCTTCTGAAGGGTTGCTTAACTGCATTATTCTTCATGGAGTTCAGATCTTCACTGTCAGTGCAGTTAACTCGTTTAGCTGCGTCCTGATGGCAGTAGGTGGTTTCTGTGGTCAGCAGCATTACTCCTGCCCTCAGACCCACGTCCATTCAGACTAATGGGATAACGAGGGAGGCTTCCTCTCAGGTCAGCTGCTGCAGCAGTAGCCAGAGGTGGCCGGGGGGGGGGGGGGGGGGAATCTCACAGATCAGATAAGCACATTCAGCAGGTTCTGCTGCAGCCGGACTGATTACGGAGTTATTTCGAGAATTGATTATTTGATCGTGATTAAGTGTGGTTTGTTTTCTACAATAAAAAGCATTTCTTTGAAAAGGTTGTCGATACTGGAACAGTTTGGTGAGATGAGCTAGTTCAGGGTCTACGTATACAGAATTCAGTCAGTCAGTATGTCGGTCAGTCAGTCACTACGGCAGTCAGTACATCAGTCAGTCAGTCAGTAAGTCGGTCAGTCAGTCACTACGGCAGTCAGTACATCAGTCAGTCAGTCACTACGGCAGTCAGTACATCAGTCAGTAAGTCAGTAAGTCGGTCAGTCAGTCACTACGGCAGTCAGTCAGTCACTACGGCAGTCAGTCAGTCAGTATGTCAGTCAGTCAGGCAGTATGTCAGTCAGGCAGTATGTCAGTCAGACAGTACGTCAGTCAGTACTTCAATCAGTCAGTACATCAGTCAGTCTGTCGGTCAGTACGTCAGTCCGTCAGTCAGTAGATCAGTACGTCAGTCAGACAGCATGTCAGTCGGTATGACGTTCAGTCAGTCCGTCAGTCAGTTAGTACCACAGTCAGTATGCCAGTCAGTTAGCATGTTAATTAGTCAGTACGTCAGTCATTACATCAGTCAGTTAGTCCATCGGTAGGTCAGTCAGTCCATCCATCAGAGGTGTTTGTCTTGAGTAAGAGATATACACAACGATGCAGGTGGTTTTATTGTTTTGGCTAACAGAGTGAACGACTGAATCTGCGGAAGACCTGGTGTCTCAGCTGGCGTGTTTGAGAGAGGCTGTAATGAGAAATGTCCCACTGCAGATGTTAGTGTGTAGAGATCTTCTGAGGGCAGGAGATCCTCAGTGGATGTGACTAAAGCTGACACTCAGAAATGCTGCAGTCAGCATTTCCACTCTGCTGAAGATGGCTGTGGTCAGACCCTGCTGTGTGAATCTGGTTTAACCTACATCTCAAAGCTGTTCTCAATCTACTTCCTGGACTTCCCCTAATGTCCTGCAGAGTCCACTGGATTCTGCTCGCTGTTGGGTTAGGTTGGGTCACCGTTGTTCCCACGGGTGTACTATGTGGACAAAAGTATTGGGACACCTGCTCATTCATTGCTTCTTCAGAAATCAAGGGAATGAAGAGAGTTTCTCCTGCTGTTGTTGGATTAACTGTTCCTGCTGTCCAGCAAGGACGTTCTTCTAGTGGTGGTCATCTAACATCTTGACCTCTGCAATCAGATCCTCACAGCAATGCTCCAGAAGAAAGTTGTCTATGGACAATAAAGGGCGTTACTCCAACATAAGCATCAGAAACACCTTACTACTAGAATGAGCAGGTGTCCCAATACTTTTGCCCATATAGTGTATTTTATAATCAAAGTGTGATATGATCCAAAGCATTCATTATGTGAATCATTACACCCCTTTTTTATCTCTTCCTTCTGCAAACTCTCGAAGCTCACTATCTGAGGTTTCACCTGCTGGAACATTGTTCTCGTCTGTACTGTCCGTCCTCTAAAGGTCTTTGTCTCCTCTTCTCTTACAGGACGAAGACAATGGCAGCCGAGGTGAGTCTTATTCACACACACACTCTGTTTACTCTGTGGCCCTTTCTGCTCAGAGCTCTTTAACCCAGTTGTGGTTTTGGCTGGCATGAGTAACAATAATGGACTCATTCACAGTGAGAAGAGCTTCATATCTTGGTGGTCCATCACGAGGGCAGTGCCTTGGGGAGGGCAGAGCTATGGCTAAAACCGGCTGATAATAACAGCAGTGATAAATGCCGTTTCCCGTACCGATGGCTTTAATCATGAGACTGTACTGTGTCTGTCTGCCTGTAGAGGATCAGGGTAGCACTGTCTGAGTGACTAGGCTACACTTATACATGGAGAAGTAAGCAGAAGTTCAGGCATGTTTGTTCCTATACTGGAACCAAACAGATGTGAAAACAAAAACATTGTCTAACATTTTAATGTGTGGACCTTAAACTACATTGAGGGATGGAGGTGATGATAACTGTGAAGCATGATGGTGGAAGTGTTACGATTTTCAGTTGCCTTACTGCAGCAGGGCCTGGCAAGCTCTCCATCATAGAATCCACTATGAAGTCCTTACTGCATCAGACAGTGCTCGAAGAAAGTGAAGCAATGTTTCAAAATCTAGTTGAAAGTCGACCCTTGAAACAGTAAAAGCGTAACTGATACGAAAGTGGACCATACAACATGACAATGACCCAAAACATTCCAGTAAATCCACAGAGAAAGAAGTTGAGTGCTCTGGAATGGCCAAGTCAAAGCCCAAATATGAATGTCAAATGTCTGTCTCACCAAGAACTACACCACAAAAGTAGCCTCTAACAGTCTCCATGGTGCACATTGATATTTACAATATATTGCCCAGCCTTAGCGATGATCACATGACCTAACTAAATGTCTTATCAATGAAGATAAAAATCAAATCGTCTCCTCCAGAATCTCGTAGAAACCTCTTTTAATTCCCTTGATTTCAGAAGAAACAGTAAAAGCAGAACTGATACGGACGTGGACCATGCAACATGACAATGACCCTAGCGTTCCTCTGGGAAGTCAAAGCCCAGATCCTAATTCTTTGAAGATGCTGTGGGGTGAGTCGGAATGGGTTGTACACCAAGAGGTAGCCTCTGAAAGCCCTTTTAGCACTTTGTCCTCGTGCTCCAAGACCGAGTGTGTAATCAGACCACACCTGTAATCGGTGCAGCTCTATTTGGGTGTGATGTTTGGTAACGAGTGTGTCCCCCCCTGAATCTGATGATTCATCATATAATAAAATGACTCCTTATTCCAGAGACTGCCAGGCTGCACTCCTCCGCCTCTGTTAGGCACGATTGGTCTGCTGTGTGGTATTTGGTGGCCTGTATTTGACCTTGTGCTCTTTGCGTGGCTGGATTTGGCTGCTGCTACAAACTCCCAGCAAGCCGTGCAGCGTGACATCTCTGGCTGGTGTCCAGTCTGGGACTGGTTTTGGGTTTCAGCAGAGGAGGACGATGGTAATAATAGTGATGATTGAGAGAGTTTGAAGTACTGTAGTAGGTTGTAGGACTGACCAATATGTAGGCACTATGATATTATGGTTATTGCTGCATATCATGGTTATGATGTGCCTCTGTATATACTTTACTGTATGTAAACATGTAGGTGGCTCCTGTGATCTCTTGCTCCAACACTGAATTTTGACCCAACACCAACAATTCAAATCTAAATATAAGCGTAGTTCTTACAGTCCAGCCATAACTTTAAAACCAGAATAACACCCAGCTGTGATGTTCCAGACATCTGGGTCAGAACATCTCCCAGTTTGCAGTGGTCAGGACCTACCAAAGTGTTCCAAGGAAGGACAACTGGTGAACCAGCGACAGGCTCATGGGCATCTGAGGGCTTTTTCCTCACCTGGACCTCTGGACCATGGTTGATGTTTTTGTTACACTGGCTACATTTGGTCCGATTAGTTTTGGTTTCACGCTGCAGAGATGATGTCCTGTCATCACCTACGTAGGCTGTTCTCTACGTAACTGATCTCTCTGTGCCCTACAGTTACAGTAGATACAAACTGGATGGTGGTTCGATTGATCCAGTCCCATTGCTCCGACCACATTTTGATCCTGTGGTCTGGACAGTGGACCGCGGCACCTTTCAAACTGCTATTTGGGTTTGGACCAAAGTGAAAGGTCTGAAGGTCCAGACCAAGCAAGATGGGTATGAAAGCTCCACATTAAGGGCTGGATATGTTAGGCAGTTTGACCAAGCCTAGTTGAAGAACCAAACCGTGAAATTCTAGATGACCGGATCAGACAATCTTCAAAACATCATGCAGGTCTTGAGGAGTGTTTCCCATATGCAGTGCACAGTAACTTTCAGAGGAGCTCCAAGAAAGGACATCTAGTAATCAGGCCATTGAGTCATGGGGACACAAGGTATCAAAGTATCTTTGATACTCATGGACCTCCTACCTTACAGCTTACAGGACCTACTGTAACATCTTGGTTCCAAATACTGCAGGACACATTCAGAGGTCTTGTGGAATCCATGCTTCAGTTGTTCAGTTTTAGGTGGTTTGAGGGATCTTCCCAATATTATGCAGGTGGTTTTAATGTTATGGCTGATCAACCATAACCAATCATGCTGGAGACATGAGGTTCATGCAGCTTGGAAGTGATGAAAGCCTACGCCCCACATGGCACTGCCCTTTCCGAGCGAAGTAAAAGGTTCATAACCTGGGGCTGGGTCTGTTCTCTTCTCTGTGGGGGGCATTGTGTAGATCTCCACCACCACAAATTGACCACATTACCCTACAGTGTACTGAGACAGCCAATGAGAGCAGTGGTCATTAAATCACAGAATCGACACCTCAACAAATGACAGACTACGCCACTGTACACTCTGTCCGTCACCGTGTCATTGACTTCATATTCTTCCAGTCATATATCAGAGAGCACACAGCTGTAACAGCTGTAACGCTGGCCAAACAGTGACATGTCCTGAACTGACCTGACCTGACCTGACCTGATGGGGTTAAAGCTGTAGATCTTTCTCTTCCAGCACTGGATATTGACTGTGCGTTGATACAAGGCCACGACTGGACGGATTTGCACACAAAGGCACATCTGAGCCCCTCACTGGCTCCGTAAAGAGTGTATTGACAGGTCTGAGGTGGTCTGCGTAGTAAATCAGTGGTGTATTGAGACTGTGGAGTTCTAGTCTGACCATTTGTATTGATAAATGTCCAATAAATGTGCTACCGTTGTGTTCTCTGGGATGAGAACTCAGCTCCATCCAGTACTTTTGGGATGAGTTGGATTACAGGAGCTAATATTTCAGACCTGGCCTCCCAGATGCTTTAGTGTGTGTGTGTGTGTGTGTGTGTGTGTGTGTGTGTGTGTGTGTGTGTGTGTGTGAATGCAATCAAGTCCTCACAGCACCTGAGTGTATTGACAGGCCCGAGGTGGTCTCAGTAGTAAATTAGTAGTGTAGGGAACCCGGGAAGTTGTGAGCTGAACATTTTTAATAATTTATATTATTTCAAATTGTAATAATAGGATTAAAATGTTTAAGAACTAATAAATAATTAAATATTAATAAATGTCCCAGTGCAAATATTATGAAATTTGAATGACATTATTTAGTTTTTCTTCTGTATTTACTCATTTCTGATAAAATCAAATAAACAAACAAAAAAATTAAAGTAATAGAGAGTAATCTGCTCTTTTTCTTTTCCGATCCTGTTTTGTGCGCCCCCAAGTGGTTGAAAAAGAAAGCATGTTTGTCACAGTACTGATCACCATGATTCAAATACACCAGCAACTCCTAATCAAGCACATGGGCTACCACAAACACCACTTGGCAACACCGGAGCAACCACTTGAGACTCCTTAACAGCCACCTGCGATGTCATAAAAGTGCTTAGCAACCACTTGTAGCAAACACCTACCACCCTCTTTGCAGTGCCACAACAACTGCCTGTAATACAACTGCAATAGCACAGCAACCACTTTGCAACACCCGAGCAACTCATAACAACCACTTGGGATATTATAGGAACTGCCTTGCAACCACCTAGCAACACCCTCACCACCACCAACCACGTGATGCAATAGCAACCACTTAGCAACACCATAGAAACCATCTAGTGACTACTTAGCAACATCAGAGTAACCACCTGGGATAACCTATCAACCGCTTATCACCACCATAGCCACCACCTGTGTTCTTGCAACCGCTAAGCAACAGCATACCAAACACCTTGCAATAACTTAGCAACACTATAGCATCTATCTGTGTTTCCATAGCAACCACACAGCAACCGCCTTGGAACTTCTCAGCCGGGGGAACTGCTGCACAACCGTTGTCCTTCACTTGATCTTATTGATAATTAAGGGCAGCAGAAGTCAGTATAGACGTGGGTTGGATAACTCGATCCACTGTTCAGCGACAGGAAAAGGCAGCAGAGCTGTTACTAAAGGAGGACGTTGTGTTCGTGTTACGCTGTGAAAAGCTGGAGCAGTGCAGAGCTGCTGTAAATCACTGTCACAATCACAATCTCCATGAGTCTCTCTCACTGCTTAGTCCACAGCTGGACATCAGCAAACACATTAACCATCAGCGCTCCTCACTTCCCCACCACCACCATCATCCTCCACCTCTCTCCACTCTGAGCAGATCCGGACCGAACTCCCTCAATCGCGGCTGTGTGTCTGTCTGATCTGGAGCCAGTGTGGGACCATGAAGATGGTGATGAATGTGATGAACATGACAAAGGTGGCATCTTCACCCACACCCGTATTGGGCTGTGCAACAGTGGAGCTGTGTTGTCGAGGTTGATGATGGAGCTCCGTCCAACACTTTTGGGATGAGATGGAGTGCAGAAACTAGCAGTGATGAGCTAAACTAATGATTCAGCATCCGTACCTGACCTCCTGCATGCTTTGGTGTGGCTGAGTGCAATCAAGTGCTCACAGCAATGTTCAGTGTTCCCATATACCAGCCCACCAAGTCTCACAGAATGTGAAGAGTGTAGATTATTCACATGCCATGTAAACTATATACCATCAGCCATAACTTTATGACCACCTCCTTGTTTTATCAGCTGCATGTGACAGACAGGTTCTCTTTGTGGTTCTATAATTCCAGACTGTAGTTCATCTGTTTCTCTGCAGACTTTATTATCCTCCTTTCACCCTGATCTTCAATGATCAGGACCACAGGACCACCACAGAGCAGATGATATGTGGGTGGTGGGTCATTCCGGTGGGTTTAGCAGTGCTGCGCTGTTGGGTTCAGTAGTGATCTGGGTGACTTGCACCGCTTGCTCATTGGACGTATGGGTAATGGAGGGAAGGCTGGTGGTTGCTAAGCAACAAACAGGCTGAAGGCCAGACAGCGGAGAGCAGCGGCAGCGTAGTGGAGTGTTCATGGCTGAGGAACACACTCCATCATTGGTTAAGCCGCCATGCCTTTACGCCAACTGCACTGACCTTTACCGGACCTGCAGTTACCTCACCACAGTCATCCAGGTTCTGTGTG
This sequence comes from Acestrorhynchus altus, assembly GCA_034509495.1. Taxonomy (NCBI): domain Eukaryota; kingdom Metazoa; phylum Chordata; class Actinopteri; order Characiformes; family Acestrorhynchidae; genus Acestrorhynchus; species Acestrorhynchus altus. Next base: position 36,206,409 of record CM067507.1, read on the forward strand.
TCTGTTGTCTATGTCACAGTACTGTTCTCACCAGCGAATCAGAGACACTTTGACAAGAACCAAACTCTGATGTTCTGGACAAGGCTCAGAACATGTTTAAAACACCAGACAGGTCTTCTGGGGCTGTTCCCAGTAGGTAGTGGTCAGTACCTACCAAAATTGCACCAAGCAAGGACAACCAGTGAAGCAGAGACATGGGGTAGACACCCATGGAGGGCCCACCTCACAACTCAGGACTTAATTAAAGGATCTGCTGGAAAGTCTTGGTGTTCCAGAAACCACAGGACTCTGCACCACTGGAGCTCAGCACAATAACAGACCCCCACGCCGGTGGGAGGACCATCGTACCAATGCAGAGAGATCGAGGCCAGTTCTGGGACACCTGGTTACGGAGGGCTGTGGCATCGGAGGGGATTGATTCTGGAATCTCCTGACAGTCGAGCCAAGTGCTTGTTTTGATCGAAATCTGTTGTTTTTAAGTCTCAGCTTTAATGTCAGCTTTGTCTGAGCGAGTCTGCGTTCAGGCCTCAGCGTTTTGTTCTGTGAAAGTGGAAGAGAATGTGTGTTTGAGAGACAGTGAGAGAGAATTCCTCGCTGTTGTGTAATTGTCTGGCTAATACAGAGAGCGGGTGTCCACCCAGTCCCTGCAGAATAACATTATCCAACACAAAACACTCACAGCTAGTGGACCCAGCCCACAATACCTCAGCCAGCTGTGCGTGTGTATGAGAGAGACACAGAGACACAGGGACAGGGTCAGTCAGGGCATCTGTGTTCTTGTCTCAGACTGGACTGGAGTAATCAGCTCTACTGGAAAAAAAAAAAACGAATGAAATCGATGCATAAATATAAACAGTGATGATAATATTACAGGGAGTAAATAAAGAATCATGGGTTTCATGCACTGGAGTGTTTAAACCCCTCAGTGTAACTACTGGACCGACATCAGTCCACCAAGCAGGAGTATCCAGCCAAGAGTGTCCCGTGTCTAGTAGTAACTAGATAGGAGTGTCTAATAGAGTGGACAGTGAGTGGACACTACACCATGTAGCCCCTGAGTGTTACACACTAATATTTAAATTTTATTATATTATTTCTTATTAATTAGTCATCTTATTAATAATTAAAATTGACCGTGACCTCGGCGGGGATTTTCCCACGACAGAGTCAATGTCAAATTGGATACAGTTCATACTGTTTTATTCAATTGTATTAATATTGTAGTTGTTGATAGTATTGAACTCGATATAGTGCATGAACATAACCAGAGTAGACGATGCTTTTAGCAGTGTGTGCAATCAAGGACGTAATTGCACCCAGAAGGGTTCAGTGGGCAGGAATGAAACTTGGCAGGTAGGTTTGACATCATGAAACATGCAAATGGTTCACGTCCTGTTTGAGAAGGGACATTATCGAGCTCCGGGAAGTGGGATGGTCTTCTTGTCGTGTTATATTATATTTGCCATACTGGTCATGTAGATGACCATAGCACGCTGTGCAGTGGATAGATAAAGACGCGCACCAGCAACATGAAGGATCTGGGAGACCTTCACAAAGCACGGAGCAGGAGAACCAGCAGACTGAGTGACCCAACTGAGCAGTGATGTCCTCCATGAGTGATCCTGTTAGTGCTAGAACCATTGGCAGACGGATGCACAACACGGGATTGATACTGTTACGACGACTCAACACCACATTAATGTCACCAAAATGCAATTATATCAGTAATAAGTCACTGGTACCAAAGTGTAATATTGGAGTTAATAGTGGTATTAAAGTGTAATATTGGAGTTAATAGTGGTATTAAAGTGTAATGTTGGAGATAATAGTGGATTAAAGTGTAATGTTGGAGATAATAGTGGATTAAAGTGTAATGTTGGAGTTAATAGTGGATTAAAGTGTAATGTTGGAGATAATACTAGTATTAAAGTGTAATATTGGGAGTTAATACTAGTATTAAAGTGTAATATTGGAGATAATAGTGGTATTAAAGTGTAATATTGGAGATAATAGTGGTATTAAAGTGTAATATTGAAGACAGTAGGATTAAAGTGCAACTGCTGCAGAACAGTAGTAATGTATGTCCTGCCCTCTGCTGGTGTTCTTCTGTAAAAGCATCTATAAACTGAAATCTGTGATTTGAGGAACAGTCCTGCAGACCTAAACCAGCACTACCGCGACAATAATCTACCTCCAGATTATCATGGTGTAACTGTCCTCACACACACACACACACACACACACACACACACACACACACACACACACACACACCTGTGTTTAATGTCTCTAATAGGTCTCTAACAGACTTGCACTGTATGTCCACATATTTCCAAACATCTATTCTAATGAATGCATCCAGCTTCTTTAAGCTGCCGTCTTTGCTGATACAGTGATGCAGCAGGAGCCTATTAGCACCATGTCTAATGTCAGGTGGGTTAGAGGGGTATGAAGCCCCCCAGCATTGAGCTGTGGAGCAGTGGGGTGAGGTGGGTGGTGATCATCCAACATCCTGACATTACTAAATGTCTTATTGCTGAATGCAGATAAATCTCACAGCAATGGTCCCTAAGGTTTACTTGAGTAAACATTAGAAGAGATAGTTTAAGGGGAAAATAACTGAACGAGTGTGTGTGTGTGTGTGTGTGTGTGTGTGTGTGCTTTTAGTTGCAGTAAATATTAATAAATGAATGAGTGTTTATATAGACGGTTAAACGAGACGTGGGAGCCTTATTGCTGTTGCGCACAGATGAGTAGAACAGGAAGGTTATAGGCTGCAATATAATGAATTATGATCTAAATTCAAGACCTGGACCTTTGTCCTCTGTCCGTTAACTACAGGAGACGTCGATGTAATGTAAGGTCCAGTGAGGTGGTCAGTTTAATGGAGATTCAATATCGAGTGTGATCGAAACCTTTTCCTGTGTAAGTCTATCATACAGGTGATACACTGCACACCATTCGTCCATTTCCTCTCCTCCCCGGTTCATCTCCATTAGCAGGACATCAGCACAGCCGGAGCCCATCGGTCAGACTCCAGGGAGCGAGTGAAGTAGCCGCAGCCTGCAGTGAATGTCAGCCGTAATCAGATTGAGGCCTCGCTGAATGTGATCCAGTGGCTGTAGTAAAATCTCTCGCCTTGTTCGGAGGCCATTAAAGCCTTGCTCTTTATGATTACGATGATTGGATCGTTTTCATGTGCTTTATGGTCTGATATGAGGTGTGTGGACTGTCCGAACGGTCAGACAGAATGTGTAGAAGTTATTCATGTAATTATCTAATCAGCCAATCATGTGTCTGCAGCTCAGGCCAGCACATACAGTTAATGATCCCAGCCAATATCAGGTTGGTGAAAATCTGATCTCTTGAATCCATGGACCCAGATGACCTTGTGTGGACAGTCCAGGCTGGGGGAGGAGGTGGAATGGGGCGGGGAAGGATTGTTGGCCGAAATGGAATGAATTCAGGATAAGAATTACGCAGTTACAGACGGACGCCTTTCGGACTCTATGGATTGACCGTAGTGGTCAGTGAGGAGCCCATTCTGGCGTGTGCTTCTTCAAATGTTGGGAAATTGGGTGGGACTCCAATACGGATTATTAAACCCACCCCAATCCAGGACAGTGCTGCATAATTGGAAGAGACAAAAAAGGAAACTGATGTGTACTTATGTTAAATTAAAACACACACACACACACACACACACACACACACACAGGAGTAAACAGCCTGATGATCTTTGCTGGTGTGTATGCTTCCGTCACTGTGTGGTCAGTAATGTTACATCATCCCTCACACTTACAGGACAGATAGCCTTGCAGTACCTCATCAGTCCAGCAGAGAGAGACACACAGCATGCAGCATAACTGCACTTTACTCACTGTTGCGTCATTCAAGTGTGTGTGTGTGTGTGTGTGTGTGTGTGTGTGTGTGTGTGTGTACTGTATTACATCACTGACATCACAAGATGTTTAAATGTATGCATTGCTTGTCTAGTCCCTGTAGAGAAGTACTGCCAATAGAATAGGACTCTCTGTAGCAGATAAACGATAATGAACCTGTTGGCACCGTTTCTAATACCAGGGGTATAAAGCCCCTCCGGCACTGAGCTGCTGGAATGATGGAGCGCCGTCCAGCTTTGGAATTGATCACTTTAATGTAATGATATGAAATATTCTAGTATATCTATCTGTCTCCCATTTCCTGACGTGTGTGAGGTGTTGAGGGTGCTGTACTGAAGATGACTCTGTGTTCATCAGGGAGGCAGAGGAACCGGCTGGAGCCAATGGACACCATCTTCGTGAAGCAGGTGAAGGAGGGAGGCCCCGCCCATGGAGCTGGACTCTGCACAGGTAAATCAGCACACCTGGGTCTCCATGGAGACCAGATACTGTTACTGGACGGAAGTGAAGCCGACAGGAACACTGGCCCCCGCTGCCGCTGATAGGATGGTGTGTCAGCAGATTATGAGACTGTAACTGAGACGCGTAAGTGGACATTAGTGCTGCTGCACATCATAAATGATGTTTAGGCAAGCGAAGAAGTCTCAGATATGATCAATATATTAAATATTCATCATCGCAATATCATTATAGGAGAGTTTTGAAGTTCTTTTTGAAGGTTTGTTGAACTAATCCTGTGATATTTCATAATCTGGAAAAGAGAAACTATATTTCGAACGGAGTTGAGATGAGTTCACTTAGTGAAACACTGTATTTTACAGGGTGGAGGTTTTCAGGCCATAGAGCTTTAAGCACATGGTGATCAAACATCACAATAAGAGGGTACTTTATTTTATTATGGGGGGAAAGAGCTCTGCTACTGTAATTACACCAACCAGCCATAACATTTAAACTGGAACCTGTGCAGGATTGGATATCTCAACCAGTCGGTTCTGGAAGCTGATGTGTTCTTGCAGGAAAAATAGACAAGCGTAAGAAGCTGAGACACCAAACTGTGATGTTCTAGACATCTGGATCAGAGCATCTCCGGAACATCTGGCAGATATTTCTCGAAAGTGCTTCAAGGAAGGACAACCAGTGCCAGAGTCATGGGCACCCATGCTGGTCCCACCTCACAACTTACAGGACATAATTTAAGGATCTGCTGAATGTCTCGGTGTTCCAGATACCAAAACACACCTCAGAGGTTTTGTGGAGTCAATGCCTTGACAGGTTAGAGCTGTTTCAGTTGTCACCCCAATATTCTGAGAATAATCTGAGACACCATTACAAGAACCCAACTGTGATGTTCTAGACGACTGGGTCAGAACGTCTCCAGAACATCAGGCAGGTCTTGGGGGGGTGTTCCCAGGAAGCAGTGGTCATTACCTACCTGAAGTGCTCAAATGAAGGACAACCAATGAACTGGCAACTATTGGCAAGTCATTGGTGACCAAGGCCTGATGATGCTCATGGAGGTCCCACCTCACAGCTGTAACGTCTCGGTGCCAGATACCACAGAACAGCATTTATTCCAATGGGAAAAGCGTGTGTCCAATCAAACCGCTGCATACTGGATCTTACAGTCAGGCAGTGTGGAGTTGGAATTGAGGAATGTAATGAAGTACTGTAGCAGAAGTACTCAGGCCCTCCTGCCTGCTTCTGAACCGTCTCATTTACATGACGTGAAAGGCTGTATCTGTCTGTTTGTGATTACACTAAACCAATTACTCAACTAACCCAGATTCCCCCGCAGATCCTGCTCCAGGAGAGGGTCTCTGACCTCAGCTAGATCAGCACTTTAAAGTCAACCTGAAAGAGGAACTGTTCTTTATGGGGGGCAAAATGAATTAAATCTTAAATATAAAAATGAATTTTATGTTTGTTTTCATTTTTCATATTGAAAAGATCTGATCTGTTACAGCTGCATAATTTAAAGGAGGCTCTAGAACCCTCTTGGGCTTCTACACTGGACACGAGATGAGATACGGTTTGGCCAGGAGGTGTACAGGTTCCGTATGGCATCTGCAGCTGGGCCTGTAGATCCTGCACATTCATAGGTTGCAGAAGCTGGCATCCAGCTGCTCCCGTAAATGCACGATTGGTGATTAATCTGGCAACCTGGCAGAATTCCTGGGAAACCCTGCCTGTGTGGGAGCACTATCCTGCTGAAAAATACCAGTTGGAAGCCCTGCCATGTGAGGTGACACGTGGCCTCCACCTCCTAGCAGCGTTGTCAGAGGGTGTAGATGGTGGGCGATTTGTTGAGATAAGCGTCCTGCTTGTTTCATAGCAAAGGCAGGACTCAAGCACTCACCATGGAGCCTCCATATTTGAACCTGGGGCTTGAACCTGGATATGTCACAAAAGACGTCCAGGTTGCTTGTTCACGACAGCGCTGCAAACAATGGCGATGGAGGCTTGATCAGAACGGCCTAGATGGCTGCAGTTGGCTGGAGTGTGTCGTAGAGGCAAGTCTCACAGTCAGCGATCTCTCACCAGGAGGTACACTACCCAAAAGTAGCCTTCTTATAGGGCAGTGGACTCGGTGTGTAATCAGACCCCACCTGTCAGCGTTCACGGTCAGCACTATCATACACATACAAACCAGTAGAAAAGAGGATCTGTGGACCTGCTCGTCTGACCCGTACATGTAACCACTTTAACCAAAACTAGAGCCCTGCTGACCCACCTGTCTCCTGTCTTTCCTTCTGCTCAGGGGACCGGATAGTGAAAGTCAACGGAGAGAGTATCATCGGAAAGACGTATTCCCAAGTGATAGCCTTGATACAGAACAGGTAAACGATTGATCTGCCTTTCTCACTTTCTCACTCCTCTCAATCTCTTTTCTCTTTTCTTTCTTTGCTGTATATCTGCATCTCTCTCTCTCTCTCTCTCTCTCTCTCTCTCTCTCTCTCTCTCTGTCTCTCTCTCTCTCTCTCAATGGAGGTGTTGATTACTGTATATCCAATGTTTAATGTTTTCAGTGTAAATAATGGTGGTTCTGGAGTGAAGTGTATGACGTGGTTTTTTAATCCTGAATCTTATCTGTTCTTCATTTCCCCAAAACACCAGCTAAACTTCTCACCCAGCAGGATGCTGAACCCTCTCATAACTTCATGTCTGTAAATGAAATTCCTAACAGTGCCTAATGAACTGTGCACTGGAGCTATTCGTTTCCTGGAGAGCTTTGATTTGTAATAAATGTGAAACATCACAGAGCTGAAAAGTTGTTCACTTGAGGCGGGAACATCTTTCTTCCAGTCGATGTCAGAGATGGTAGATGGTCATAGGAAACATCTAATTGATATTATTTCAGCCAAAGAGGAGATACCATTTTTATGAATTCTATTTTATAAATATGTGGAAGTCTAAGGTGTTGTGGGGTGTCCTCATTTTCTCACCGCGCCGTATGTGTTTGGCGTTTTCAGTGAAAGCAGCGTCTGGGCTATGTGTGATGCGAAGGATGAAGACATTTACAGCTGGTGGAGTTTCTCTGTTTCTGAACTGGTCAGTTCCGCCGCAGCAGCTTTAGGTTCTTGTCTGCTTTTCGTTTTTTGATATTGCATTTCGCATCGAGTCGTCCGGAAGCATCACCTCCACAGCTGCACACGAGCACTCAGCCTCACGACGGCTTTTCTCTCTTCCTCATTTTTACTGACTTCTCACATCTAATAATGCATAGATCGGATGGATGGATGGATGGATGGATGGATGGATGGATGGATGGATGGATGGATGGATGGTCAAAGGATGGGTGTTTGGGTGAAAAATGGATGGATGTTTGAGTGGATGGAGGATGTGGGTGAATGCTTTCCCGTATGGAGATTACCACTGATCCTTAATTTGGTTGCATTTCCTGTTATGGAACACTGCAGTGATACAGCCTGTGTGTGTGTGTGTTTCTGTGTGTGTGTGTGTATGTGTGTGTGTGTGTGTGTGTGTGTGTGTGTGTGTGTGTGTGTGTGTGTGACAGAAGTCTGACTCAGTCCCTATTCATGCTAAATGTTACGACAGACCTGCATTCTTGAACTTCTGCTCCCAGACAGACACCACAGCTCCTGTTCCCCTCAAGACAGTGTCTACATACCGTATTAACTATGAGGATCTCATGGTACTCCATCAATTCAGATAGAGTCATACAGTCTATAAATCACATGATCAAGTATGAACAGCTTTCAGTATATATTTATATGGGCTATTTTATAATGGGCTTATTGGAATCGTTGAAAGTATTATATTAACAACACGTGTGTGTTTGTGTGTGTGTGTGTGTGTGTGTGTGTGTGTGTGTGTGTGTGTGTGTGTGTGTGTGTGTGTGTCTGCCCCTGTTTGTGTGTGTTTGGACCCGTATGATGAAATGACTGGGCCCCTCATCACCTCAAACCAAAGATGGATGTAATTTCCATAATTGATCTCTCTGCAAGGACTGAGGGCTGAACAGATACCTATCATTAACAAATAGTTGCTCCCAGAAGAATGTGTGCATTGGGAAGGAAAATAAAGGTTACCAGGAACAATACATAGAGATGAGATAGAACTCTATTGATCTCTTAGGAGAGGTTCCCTCAGAAATAAAGGTTCCAGTAGCAGCATCAGTGCAGTACAGCAAGAGAAGACAGTTATGTGTCTCTCAGTTCGGCGTTGGGTTTAACGCCAACATGCCGAAACGATCTGCATGGAGTTGTAGAGGTTCCTAATGGTGTCTGTGTTGATCCATCCCATACACAACTTGAATGTTCTCACTCAGTTGTGCAGATGGTGTGGTAGGAATTGGAGTGTTCATGGGCGTCCATTAGCATCCACATTTTCAATCAGATAGATCTGGAGATGAGACCGACCACGGCGTAGTATCTGTATCTTCAAAATGAATCTTGAGGCAGCAGCAGAACCACTGGTTGCAAGCCTCGACAATGTAATGATGGTCTGTTAAAGTGGGTACAGGTGCAACGATTTGTTTGAGGATGAGGGTATCGTAGCTCCTTTAATAACACGTCAGCTTCTATTTAAGTTTGTTCTCTTTGTGAGTTATTCACTTTGTGGACACACACACACACACACACACACACACACACACACACACACACACAGATTCTGCGGTGGTGTGTGTTATAGTCTGCTTTATCCTGCACTAGAATGGCAGCAGTCGAGTGTCTTTACACACACCTGACCTCTTCCTCCTGTCCTGTCTCACTGCTCCTCTCTCTGCCTCCCTCTTTCTCTTCCTTCCTTCTCTCGTCTCTCCAGTTCTCCAGGACATCACACTGCTCTATTAAGCAGCTTCTCACCTGTTACTGTCAGTTTACCTTCATTCTCAGGCTTCTTAGTTGTGCTGAGCCATGGGAGAACCATTTTGAGCCATATTTGGACCTTGGTTTTTAACTGTGCTGTGGAAGTGCAGAAGAACTTAAAAGAGACATAAGATACTGAAGGTTACAGGCTGGTTCTCCTTCACCAATGACTGTATGAGTCATATATCGTATGTTTGATGATTGGTTTGATTACTTCACACAGAGAGAGAGAGAGAGAGAGAGAGAGAGAGAGAGAGAGAGAGAGAGAGAGAGAGAGAGAGAGAGAGAGAGAGAGAGGTGGGTGTGTGCAGGAAGGCAGTTAGGAGGAGAGAGGTGCAGAGCAGGTGTAACCTGACCCCTCAGGTAAACACACAGTGGTGAAAGTCCCTTATATTGCTCACACACACTCACTCCTGTCTGCAGCGGAGCTTTTCTCAGACACATGCCCGTCTGCGCTGAGTTTGAGGATCAGTAAAATGCTGGCAGAGATTCCTTTACCCCGTGTTAGTGTTGGCATTAGTGCCCCTGCGAATCTCTGCGCTCCTCTGGCTCTGCCCTCCTGCCTGCGCACTGCTCTCTCTCCACAGCCGAAGGTGCGTAAGCCTCCGTCTCTTAATCCCTTCGCTGGGTCACTGCTTTTATTCTGAGCCTGGCAACTTGCCCTCTCTCTCTCTCTCTCTCTCTCTCTCTAACTCTATTTCTTTCTCTCTCTCTTCCCCTTTCTTTTTCTCTCTCCTTCTTTTCCTTTCTTTCTCTTCCTCTTATCTTTCTCCCTCTCTCTCTTTCTCTTTTCTGACTTTTTCTCCCTCTGTCTGTCTCTCTCTCCCTCTCTGCCATTCTCTCTTCCTCGCTTTGTCTTTCCCTCTCTCTCTTTTCTTTCCAGCTCTCCCTCCCTCTCAGTTTAAATCAACTCATCCTTTGGTGGTTCTTCAGTCTGAACTCGTTCTTAACAGTTTGTGCAAAGAACACGATTTTGAGACAAATTTATGAAGTGCTTAACTGATGCATCCCAATAAAGTTGCCCAAAGAACCCTCCATGAACCTTAACTGGAATGGGTTCTTTGGGTTAGGGTAAGTTCTCCCAGGATCCTCTAAGAGCACTGAGGAGCATTTGAATTCTTGGAGGAGCTTTAAGGAACTTAGAGGTAGAACTCGCAAGATCTCAACTATGTTCTTCAGAGGAGAACTTCTTCCTCCTCTTTACTGTGTTTCTGTTTACCTGCCTGTGTTCTGACGGGGTCTGGAGTTTCTACACTGATCACTCTCATTGATCAGAGACAGGAGGAGGAAAGAGGGGATGACAGTACTGACCACAGAATAGAGAGCAGACCTTTAGAATTGACCTGGTTGCTGTTTATTATCTCCAACCCTGATATTATAATCAATCCATTCTTACTAATTGTTGTGCATTTCTATGAACCCTTCGTACAAATGACATCTGAGTGACAGATCTATAAACCTGACCGATCACTGACCCCAGATGCTGTTGGTCACCCAGTATCTGACCGGTTCCTCACTATTAGACATACTAACCTGACCGGTCTCGTTCCTGTTAACACTCCTTCTAATGAACACATTCAGCTATATTCAGCTTATGCTGCACCCAGTGCAGACACAGATGTGCAAATGCACACACACAGCGTGTCTAGTCCCTGTAGAGAAGTACTGTCAATAGAACAGGACTCTCTGCATCAGATGAACAATCATGAACCTGTTGGGGGTATAAAGCCCCCCGGCATTCAGCTGTGGAGCGGCGCAACTATGTTCTCCATCCAGTATTTTTGGGATGAGTTGGGCATCTTGACCTCACTAATGCAATCAAATCCTCACAGCAGTGCACCATAATGTAGAAGAATGTCTTCTCTGGGCAGTAGTGACAGTTACTCTACAGACCTATGTGGGTGTATAGTTTTGCTCTCGGGCTCCCTCTACAGTTGGAGGCCGTAATTCCATTTTACTTCACTGATGTAAATACAAACCATGCTTAGAGTGCCCCCTCATGGACAGCTATACACATGCATTTGTTGACAAGCAACGTCTGAAGTGGAAAGAAAAGCACATGGACTGAGGCTGTAGAGAAATATCACAGGATAGTATGACTAACATGTCTATCTGACTTTTTTATGGGTTCTCTGCAGTTCTCTGATTGGATTAGACCTCCGCTGACCAGCCTGTTGGCAAATTGACTATCATAAAATGCTTGACCTTAATGCAGAAAACAAAATGAAAAAGGAATGAACGGATGAAATTTAAATACGCATTGAGACCTTTATGTAAATGAAAGAGAAAGACCAAAACCTCTACTGTAGCTTTTCCCACCGTCCACACTCGCGAGACAACGTAAACATTATAACCATCTCTTCCTTTTCAGGCTTATTCCCAAGATGCATACCTCAAAGGAAACGAAGCGTACAGCGGAAACGCTCGGAACATCCCCGAGCCTCCTCCCATCTGCTACCCACGGATAGAGTGCAAAGCCTCGGGGGTGGCCCAGGCCCAGTCCTCAGAGCCCCTGACCCACCCTGAGGCCTCGCTCGGAGCAGGACGGCGCTCTAATCCCGAGCTGAGCTACAGAGTGGAGATCCCTGTTCCCCCCTCGCCTCCGCCTGCCTCACAGGTAGAGACTCCCCTCGATGTCCTGAACTGATTATGGGAAGCTATAGAGAAATAACAGCCAGTTTAATGCTGGTACGATTTAGGTGGTTTACACACAATCGTTTCACTGGAAATATGTCTGAAGACGTGTCAAATATATGTACATGACATAACTGAATATTAATACCTGTCCCTGACTGCAGGCCTCCAAGACTGTTGTGTGTGTGTACAGCGAGAGCTCGAGGACTGCAGTGGAGTCGGAGGAAACCTCGACTCGATCTACCCCCAGCCACAGAACCGAGGAGGACCGGTAATATATCGGCCTGTGTTTATATACTCTTACATTGAAGCTGCAGCCTGTTCTTGTTGTTTTTTATTATATATCGAACTCAGGACGTTATAAAAGGCAGGCATGAAAATGATGTTCAACATAATAAACCCAAATAAACATAAAGTCAGTGGTCAGTGAGAGCGTCTACCTGTAATTAACTCTATATAACATTAGAATAAACACAAATAAACATAGTCAATGGTCAGTGAGAGCGTCTACCTGTAATTAACTCTATATAACATTAGAATAAACCCAAATAAACATAGTCAGTGGTCAGTGAGAGCGTCTACCTGTAATTAACTCTATACAACATTAGAATAAACCCAAATAAACATACAGTCAGCGGTCAGTGAAAGTGTCTACCTGTAATTAACTCTATATAACATTAGAATCTTTAATCTGGATTTAAAGGTACGCCCCCCTCGCTGCTGAGTCTGCTGCAGAGCGGCCCAGAGCCCACACCACCGCCTCTTCTACTGCTGGAGGAACGCAGCTACACTACACACCCAACCGACCCACAGAGCCCGCTGCATTCCCCACTTCAGCCTCTGTGCACACCCAGTCCCTCCGACCCCCAGTGACCACAACACCAGCTTCCAGCCCCTACACCCCCTCCCCTCCCTCCTCCACTACTTCCCCTTGCTCACCCCATCAGAACATTGACTGGAGGAACTACACCACCTATAAGGAATACATTGACAACAAGCGCCTCTACATGTACGGCTGCCGGACAATCCAGGAGCGTCTGGACAGTCTCAGGGCGGCTGCGGGCGAATACAGCAAGCAACAGCAGGCCGGTCAGGAGACTCTGAAAGGTCTGAACGGAGCCCAGATTCGGAGGAGGAGCGCATCTCATGAACGGAGTCACCATGGTACAAGGTAGTGTTCACATTATCAGTCCGTATTTTTTTGTTTAATATTTTAAAGAATTTGGGTTCCATTTATTTTACAGTCCCTTAAAACACAAAAAAATTGACTCCGCCCCTCATCATAGGGTCCCCCTGCCACTGCGCAGTGTGTCTCAGGAGAAACTGGGTGGTTCTGACCAAGGTTCACAAGACTGGCCCCGGAGTGTGTCGCAGGACGCCCTACCGTCAGCGCCGGTGGGAGTGAATAAACAGAGGGCGCGGTCCTGCGACTACCTCAGCAGGCACGGTGACAGTGGCGTGGACAGGCTACTGCTGGACAGACGGACGTACGGCCGGACGGAGACGGACGAGAGGATAGCGGATTGTGCTGAAGAGACAGAGGCCAGGGGCTGCAGGCAGTCCAGCTCTTTACGCTCAGTGTCCCAACCACACAGGACCACGGGTTACGGGGGGAGTTATCCAGGACTGTCCGTCACACCTCACTTATCTAAAGGTATGAGTCACAGCTTTGGTTAGTTTATGTTTTTTAGTTTGAAATGCTTCATTTTATGCTGGGACGAGTGGATCAGACACAGCAGTGCTGCTGGAGTGTTTAAACATTGTGTCCACTCACTGTCCACTCTATTAGACACTCCTACGGACTTACACCACCTTGTAAGTTTGTTTCTGCACGGTTTGTGCTGGTCGTCCTCTAGTCCTTCATCAGTGGAGCTGATTAAATGGACAGTGAGTGTAGAAACATGAAGGTTCTAGCTTATTGAATGACTTGATTGAAGCTTATTTTCATTATTTTGGTTATGCAGTGCTGAGCTCCAGGGCAGAGAGTCTGGGGAACACTGGTGCTCCAAAGCCCTCTCACCCTCCCGCTCAGTCCTCTCAACCTCTGGATACCTCGTCTGCTTCCTACGTCGCCTCTGCTCTCGCTTCCTTACATGCCAGCAGCAGCGTCACAACTCAAGAGCCGTCTGAAGACCAAAGAGCCGCCCCAGTGCCTAACCACGTGCCCCCCAGCCTCCAGAACACACATCTGTCCAGGGCAAGGACAGAGAGCCTGCAGGAGTCCATTGGCAGTGTGGGGCTCAGAGTCCGACCCCAGAAATCCCAGTGGACACAACAGGCCAGAGATTTGCCGATATGTCGTAGCTTTGATGCTTCAGTTTTGGAGCGACCAGTGATAAGGAGGCAGTTGTCCCGGGGCAGGGGGAGGGAAGGCGAAGGAATCGAGGGAGCTGAGGCCACAGTGGTGGTGTTGAGGCGGGAGAAATCGGGCCCTCCACCCCTTCGGCACCCGTCCTACATCCAGGCTGTGAGCGAGGGAGAGAAAGTAGGAGAGACGCCCACTTGTTGGCTGCCCAATGACGCACGCAGGGACATGCACATACAGCGGCTAGGAGAGCAGCACAAGACCTCGGGGTCAGCAGACTTGGGCGATTCGCTGGACTCCATCCCCTTCATTGGTGAGAACCAGAGCATATTCTTTCCTCTGCAGCTGTTTCCCCATTTCCTTAATTTCCATGAAACAATTCATAGTGGATACTGAATGATTCACAGTTTATACTCAGTAATTTGTAGAAGATAGTGAATAATTCATACTGGGTACTGAATACATTACAGTGGATACAGAATAATTCATAGTGGATGCTGAATGTTTCATAGTACACTCTGAGTAATTCATAATGGATATGGAATACTTCATAGTAGATGCTGAATGATCCATAGCTGATGCTGAATGATTCATAATGGATACTGAATGATTCATAATGGGTACTGAATGATTCATAATGGGTACTGAATGATTCATAATGGATGCTGAATGATTCATAATGGGTACTGAATGATTCATAATGGATACTGAATGATCCATAGTAGATGCTGAATGATCCATAGTAGATGCTGAATGATTCATAATGGATACTGAATGATCCATAGTAGATGCTGAATGATCCATAGTAGATGCTGAATGATCCATAGTAGATGCTGAATAATTCATAATGGATACTGAATGATTCATAGTGGATAGTGAATAATCCATGGTACTACTACTAATAATAATATGGAGAAGAAGAAGATGGTGAGGAATATAAATTGTGCTGCTGTTGCTATAGGAACCAGTATCTTCTCTCAGGGTGTAGGTGAGGGATGCTGGGGTCTGCTGAGATCAGTGCTTGGTAACAGGTGGACGTACGAGTCAGAATCCCTCCTGTAAGTGTTTCACTTCAGTTATATTAATGGAGGTTTCACTGCTCCTGCTGATCTTCTTACACTCCACAGTGCTTCAGTGAAGAACTGTTCCTGGAACCAGAGGTTTAAGCTTCTCTCCTCTGGGAGTGTGGGTGAGGGGCGTGTTTCATATCAGTTTGAGGAAGTGTGATGGGAGGTTATCGGAACTCCACCGGGGCACTTGGTGTTTCATGTCATCGTCACTGGAGGTCTTTCTCTTTTATTTAAGATGGGTCATTTTGGAGATATGAGGTTTCGGGCCAGTTATTTTGATTGTGTATCTACTGTAGAAATAACCAGGAAACATGAAAAAGAAAAAATGAGGTGATTAATTAAAGTAACTGAAGCTGCTGAAATATGAAGTGTGTATCTGTAAATGTATAATCATATTGACCTGATAATATCAGTATCAGTATCAGTACTGACCACATCGGTCAACCCCCACACACACAGCAGCATGTCTGCTAGATCAGAAGTTCTCTACCCATGGGCTGTAGCCCCCTAGTAGTAGCCCCCAGATACTACTTACTACCACCAGTATGGTACCTCCTACTACTACTACCAGTACTGTACCTACTACTACTCCTACCGGTACTGTACCTCCTACTATTTCCACCAGTATTGTACCTAATACTACTACCGCCAGTATTGTACCTCCTATTACTACTACCACCAGTACTGTACCTCCTCCTCCTCCTCCTCCTCCTCCTCCTCCTCCTACTACTACTTCTAACAGTACTGTACCTCCTACAAGTACTACCGGCACTGTACCTCCTGCTACTTCTACTACCAGTACTGTACCTCCTAATAGTACTACTGGTACTGTACCTCCTACTACTCCTCTTCCTCCTCCTCCTCCTCCTCCTCCTACTACTACTATTACTATTATTACTACTATTACTACTAACAACAACAACAACAACAACAATAATAATAATAATAATAATAATAATAATAATAATAATAATGATGATATCAGGAATTAAAAACTGAAACAGTAAGATAATTAAAATGATATACATGTCTTGATTGAGGGGATCCTGTGGGGGTAAGGGGGGTTCTGCAGTTCTAACACACTGCAGTTCTAACACACTCCTGGTGCTCAGAGAGCTCTGTTGTGCTGTATGATGGTGATGCCTGTGGGCAGCTTTTTGTTTTCACAGATGGAAATGAAGTGACTTCTGTTGACACAAGCAAATGGAGTGTTTTTAATTCCTCCGACCGCGACATTTACAGGACATCTAGGACCTTAAACAAGCGTTATGATCTGTGACATGGCTTCTGGTGGCCTGCGTTACACTGTGACTGCTGTGAGGGCCATCAGCGCCGTCCTGATGATTAGATGTGACGTGCTGGTGTAGCAGGCGGAGAAAAGATACTCTGACCTTAATGATGTTAAGTTTCAGCTGCAGGAAAAGGGGAAAGCCCCCTGTGCCCCCCACCCCCTGATATTAAAGGTCTCAGCTCAGGTTCCTGCTCTTTCACAGCGGAGAACCTGAAACAGGTCAGACAAGCCTGCGGTGATTCAGCCAAACACCAGCACATCACAGTGATGAACCCTTTACTTAGTTTTACATGGAATTAAAATTAGAATTTGGGGCTGTTGAGCAGGGATCAGTGATTCCCAATCCAGAATCCAGTTCTATATATTCTAGAATATTCTATAAATCGGAGAACACTCTTTAACATTATGGGAAATAGAAAATTAAAAAAAGAAGAAAAAAAGAAGATAGAATTAAAATAGATTTAAATAGAATTAAAAAATAGAAAACAGTGTGAATGGACTATTGTAGAATATTGTTAATGGGGAGAACCTTCTCTAATGATGTGAATAGGCAATAACATTCTAGAACTGTGTTAATGGCAAGAAAATTGGCAAATGGTGTTCTAGGCTGTACTTCTAAGTATGTGTGGGAGAACATTCTAGAACACTAAAGAAGAGAAGATTGTAGAATGTTTTAAATATGGGAGAACTTTCTAGAGCAGTGTGAATGTGGTGATGTAGAAGAAGGAGAACATTCTAGAACTATGTGAGTGGAAGGGAATAGAATAGAATGGTGTGAACGGAGGAACACGCAGCGTGAAGGTGGAGAATATTCTACATCAATGGAGTGAGAAGATTGCAGAAAAGTGGAATGGTAGGAACTCCAGGATGGTGTGAACAAGTGCCTAAATAGAATAGAATTCTAGAACTGTCTGAATGAAGAGATTGTTTTATATACTACGAATGGAGACAATATCATAGAGCAGTATGAATGAGGAGAACATTATATTACAATGTGAATAAGAGAACATTTGAGAATGGAGTAAATAGAGGATGTTTCTCAAACAGTGAATGGGGAGAACCTTGCAAATTTTATTGTCATTGGAGGACAGCTGTCTAGAATGGTGTGAATGAAGAGAAGGTTCTAGGACTGTATGAATGGTGTGAATAGGGAGAAGTATCTAGACCATTTTATCACATTGAGGAGAACATCCTGCAGTACAATTATGTCAGTGGAGAACAACATTCTAGAACAGTATGAACAGGGAGGTTCTGGTCAGACTCCAGTGAGAACATTAAGGAGCTTCAGCGAGGGTTCCTGGAATAAACTGTAGGGCGTGTCAGGACTGGTCTACACACTCACCACGGTTCCTGTTAATCACTTCCTTCTACTTCTAGACAATGCAGAGTGCGGTGTGCGGTGTGTGTGGACAGTGTTCTACTTACACTCGGGTTCTTGTCCAGAAAAACATTGCTGCCTTTGTTCTTTCGCTCAATGAGTCTGATGAGATGGTATTGTTCTCCTGACCCCATTCAGACCAGCGCGGTTTAACAAAATCAGTTTGGCGCCTGTACATATATGTCCTAATGAAGACATTCAGCTACTTCATGTTGCACCCACTGCTGACACAGATGTGCAAATGCACACTCTGGACACCCCTTTTAATAAATGTGTTCAACTACTTAAAGTCGTCTCCATTGCTGACGCAGATGTGCAGATACGCATGAACCTGCTGGCCCCATGTCTGATGCCAGGCGTGGACTAGAGCGTCAGCACTGAGACCTCAGCACTGAGCTGTGGAGCAGAGGAACTGTGTTCTCTGGAATGATGGAGCTCCAGGATGAGGCAGGGTGGGGTGGTGATCATCAAACATGCTGACCTTACTAAGGCTTCTGTGGCTGAATGCAGTCAAACCCTCACAGCAGTGTTCCGGAATGTAGTGGAAGTAGGAGGGAGAGGGTGCAGCAGAGACAGCATGGCGGAGCCAGCGTGGGCTTGTTGAGTTCACTGGGTTTATCTGTCTGCCTGACTTATTTTCTTTCACCAGAGCGTTTCCTAATCTGCCTCTCAATATGACAACAGTGCTCTGATGTCATGTATTGCAAATACACTCCCTTCTGTGTGTGTGTGTGTGTGTGTGTGTGTGTGTGTGTGTGTGTGTGTGTGTGTGTGTGTGTGTGTGTGTGTGTGTGCGCGCTCGCATGCATTTAAAAAGGTTTAGTTTTATATAATCTTTAATCTTATAAAATATCAGTTCTACTCTCTGTCCAATCTATCAGCTCCTTTGATCATACAGGTTCTCTTTGTGGTTCTATAATCACAGACTGTAGTTCATCTGTTTCTCTGCAGACTTTATTCTCCTCCTTTCAGCCTGATCTTCAATGATCAGGACCCCACAGGACCACCACAGAGCAGCTATTCTGTGGGTGGTGGGTGATCTCTGGTGTGTGTTGAGCTGGTGCGAGTGTATCAGACAGCAGTGCTGCTGGAGTGTTTAAACCCCTCACTGCTGGACGGAGAACAGCCCACCAACCAGAAATGTCCAGCTGACAGTGTCCTGTGGGCAGTGTCCTGTGAGCGCTGATGAAGGATTTAAGGAACACAGTGATGGAAATTAAAGAGGGGGTTCAAATGTTTGGACAGTACGGTGTGTGTGTGTGTGTGTGGGAGTGTGTGTGTGAAGTGGTTATCTGTCAGAGTGACGTGGTGTTGAACAAGCTCCTCTGCACAGAGGTGGACAGTGGTGTTGTTCGGTCGTCCTGCTGAACGCCGACTGCGGCAGCAGTGTCTCAGTGGCTTCACTCTGAGAGGTCAGTATGAGGTTCTGGAGGAGACGTGGATGCTACTTGTTTATCGTTGGTGATGAGGAGACATGCTGGAGCAGACAGCTGACTGAAGGAGGTATTCTGAAGCATTGTGTGGAAAGGTCTTTTGGGTTGTTTGGCTGATGGATTGGGATTCTGATTTGATTTGAGTGTATCCACACACACACACACACACACACACACACACACACACACACACACACACACAGCAGTATCTCAGTGGCTCAGTATGAAGTTTTCAAAGGGGTGTGTAGAATTTAGAGGGAACTCTTTGTCTCCACAGATGAACCATCGAGTCCCAGTTTTGATCATGATACCACACACATTCCTGCATCTGCCGTCATCTCCAGCACTCCGGTCATCACCACCATCCCCCCGAGCCCAACTTCACCTTCAGCCATCATCCGTCGCCAGCTCTCCCACGACCAAGGTGAGATACACACGCTTCAGGCAATTCCTCACTGACCACTGATGATTAATCCAGTATGAATCTGCACTGAACGTCATTCAGTAACTCAGAGGATTTTAATCCGGTATGAATTACAATGAACACCTGTAGACTATTGTTTAATCCAGTATGAATCTACAGTGTCGAGATTTTACAGACTAATAATTGTGGAATTTTAATCCAGTATAAACTGTTAACAATTGTAGGTTATTTTTTAATCCAGTATGAATCTACAGTCAGTCTGACTAATAGTTGTGGATTGATTTGAGTCCAGTATGAATCTGCAGTAGTAAATTAAATGGATCCTATGGTTGAACATGTCACTTCATTTGTTACGTTTTGTGTTTTGCAGACTCCTTGCGACTCACAATACTGGAGTCAGATTCTGGAACCAAAACGGAGCGGTCAAAGTCCTACGATGAGGGCTTGGATAACTTCCGGGAGGAAGGACGCAGGTAAGCTTGAGGTTCCCCAGCTTGATTGGGAATCATTCCAGATGTTGTTGTTAACTGTAAGCCACTGAATAAGACCTTCTGAGGAGGTCTGCAGAAGGCTGTGAATTAAAAAGTCACGTTTATTGTTTTTATCATGATTGTTTTCTTTGTCATTTACAGAATTGATTAGTTCAGTCGTTTTCTGTTTCGGGGTTTTCTTTAGTGACATGTCAAAATATGTGTCCTGGTGCACCGATGTTGCGTGTTGATGTTACACTAATGTTGTGTTGTAACTGCCTGTACAGGAGATCACTGAAGAACCTTCCTGGACTGAGGGGGCTACGGAAGGTGAGCACAGCTGCTATGAAGACAGTGTTACTCCCTCTTACACATCCATCCATTGCGTTCTACCACAGCGTTAATGGTGGGAAAACATGGTAGAACAGTGTGAATCAAGGGAGACTTTTCAACAACATTCTGAATTCTGAATAGAAGCCAATATCTAGAACATTGTAGGACACTGGGAGGACAGTCTAGAATCGTGTGAATGGTGGGAGGGCATTCTAGAACACATAATAGTGGAGTTGGTGGGAACCATCTTTTGATTAGAGTGGTCTTCTTTTGAAATAAAACACAATATCTAGAACTGTGTGAATGATGGGAGAACATTTTGGAACACAAATGTTTGAAGGATGCTGTTTCTAAAACTGTGTCGATGGTCAAAGAGGAGTTGAGAAAATCTGAATTGTAAATGGAACTGTGGTTGGAGACATTTCTAGAATAATTAGTGGGCATTCTAGAACCGTTAAATGGAAAATGGCATTGTGGAACAGTCTTGTAAGAGATGTTTATAGAACAGTGTGGATGGTTGGTGGACATTCTAGAACAGTTGGAACTGTAGGCAGTATCTAGAACTCAGTGCCCAGTGATGCTGTATCTGTGTAAAGAACGTTAAAAATGTCTTACTGTGTTGCAGGCTGTGGACAGATCTTCCGAAGACTCCGGCTCCAGAAGAGACTCTTCATCAGACGTCTTCAGTGATGCTACAAAGGAGGGACTGCTGCATTTCCGTCAGCTCAACTCAGACAAGGGCAAGGTAACACACACGTCAGAGAGGACAGAACATTAGGTGATCACCACCCCAACTGCCCAACTCATCCCAGAAGTATCGGATAGAGAACCATCATTCCAAAGAACACAGTTCCACTGCTCCACAGCTCAATGCCAGTCCTGGCAATGGACACGATGCCAATAGGTTCATTTTTTTCTGCTCCAGACAGTCCTATTCTATTGGCAGTACTTCTCTAAAGGGACTACACAAGCTGAATGTGTGCATTTGCACATGTGTCAGCAATGGATGCAGATGAACACATGAATTAAAAGGGGTGTTCATAAACTTTTGGCCATATACTGAATATGTGCTAAATGTCTGTTGTCCACAGCGTGTAGGCAGCGGCATGCGGCCGTGGAAGCAGATGTACACCGTACTCCAGGGACACTCGCTTTGTTTATATAAGGACAAGAAGGAGGCCCAAGCCCAGGCCAGCTCTCAGACCGATGACGAGCCTCTGCCCATCAGCATCAAAGCCTGTCTGATAGACATCTCCTACAGCGAGACGAAGCGCAAGAACGTCCTGCGGCTGACCACGTCCGACTGCGAGTACCTGTTCCAGGCGGAGGACAGAGAGGACATGCTGTCCTGGATCCGAGCCATCCAGGAGAACAGCAACCTGGATGAGGAGGTGAGCAACCTAAGCTTCTTACACAAGTAGGACTCATCAGACCAAGCCACCAGCTTTCACTGCTCCAAGGTCCAGTGGTAAGCAAGGTCCAATGGTAGCCATCATGAAACGTTTCTGAGACGTGTGCCACACTAGCCTTTGTGCTGGTTCTGCCCAGATGGGATGACCATCTTTGTCCTCCCACATTGACAAGCCTTGACCTGACTGACCGTTGCAGGTTTTTCATTTGTTCCTCTGACCACTGTTGGTAGTTTTCCAACACGACTGGCTCCTTGGTGGTCACCAACTCAGTGGTTGCTATGGTGATTGCTATGGTGTTGCTAATATGACCCAGGTATGTGCTATGGTATCACAGGTAGTAGTTATGTAGGAATCATAGGTGTGTGCTCTGGTATCCCAGCTGGTTCTTATGGTGTTGTTTAGTGGTTGGTATGGTGTCCTAGGTGGGTGCTATAGTATCACACGTGGTACTTGTGGTGGGATATTCTTCATTGCTATGGCAAACCCCACAAGACCTCAGATCTGCCATTGTTACAGGACAGTCTGTGTTGTTGTCTTCATCTATGAGATGTTTTGGCTGATCTGTGTATGCAGAATGAATAATGTACCGTTTATCTAGATGTTCTGTTTCAAACTAGATGTTCTGGCTTCACTCTTATTTATGATGTTTGTGTTTTGGCACTAGTTTGCATTTAAAGCTTAATTGCATGCTCTGTCCACCTTCTGGGGTGTGTGCGAGCAGTTTAGTGTCCCTGTGCGATGAGCCTCATGGAAATGGTTTCTGAAGCTCCTCCTGTCTTCTTTCATCGCTGTTAGATTTGCAGTCATAGTGCAGAACTTTGAAGACAGCAGCTACAGGACGTGGTTCTATGGTTTAAAGCGACATTATGCCTCAAATTCACCTTTGAAACAGAGAGTGAAACTGGAAAAGGGCATCTCTGTCATTCCCACTTCGGGCCGGAACGCTGTTACTGCACTGTGGAACTTTGGTGGGGTCATGTTAGCGTAAGATCCTTTAACCCCACAGCCTCAGTCCACATGCTTCTCTCACTTCAGAAGCTGCTCCTGCTGTCGCTCAGCTTGTCCACAAATGCACGTGTACTGCTGTCCATGAGGTGGAGCTCGAAGCGCGATTTGTATTTACTGCAGTGCCGTGAAAGTGAATTTCACTCTCCACCTGTAGGTGGAGCCCATGAGCCAAAATACCAGTTCTCACATAATGCTGCTTCAAATTCCAGTCCTGCCTCCTCCCACACGTGGGATAATCGACCACCTGTTTTCTCTGTGATTGATTTTCTTTTAGAATGCACTGATCACCAGTACTGACCTCATCAACCGCAAAATAAAGGAGTACAACACGCTGATGAGGTAAGTGAAGAGCGATGTGGTACACTGATCATCAGCGTCTCGATCTTCTGGTACTGGTTTATCTGACTGAACGCTCTGCAAGGCTTCTGACGCGTGTGTTTGTTCCAGCCCACCCAGCAGCAAGACTGAGCACTCCCCGAAGACCTCTCGTCAGTCTCTGAGCATCAGGCACACTCTGCTGGGAGGGAAAGGAGAGAGTAAAGCCCAGAGCCCTCACTCCCCCAACAAAGAGCAGGAGAGGAAAGCCATACACAAAGGTAACCCTGAACACACACGTCTTTACATCACGTATTCAAACAACCCTGTTACTGGGGTTTCTGCCACTTTCAAACACTTCTGAAGGCAGTAGTTGGTTGGATCAGGTGAGGGTGGCCCTCTGGGAGCAGGGTAGGAGACCACTGGGGCAAGTGATCAATAAGGCAGCTCGGATGGAGTACTGACCCTAGTACACCGTTTCTGGACACTCGTGTCTGCATTATGTGTTCAGATGACACAAGCCCGCCCAAGGACAAGAGGAGGAAAGGAATCCCGGGGCTGATGAGGAAACCTTTTGAGAAGAAGGCCTCCCCTGGTGTGACGTTTGGCGTCAGACTGGACGATTGCCCTCCTGCCCACACCAATAAAGTAAGACAACGTTTGTCATTGGTGTCTACACCGATCAACCATAACACTATGACCACCATACAGGAGCACTTTGTGGTTCTATAATTACAGACTGTAGTTCATCTGTTTCTCTGCAGACTTTATTCTCCCCCTTTCACCCTGATCTTCAATGATCAGGACCCCACAGGACCACCACAGAGCAGATATTATGTGGGTGGTGGGTCATTCTCGGCACTGCAGTGACACTGACATGGTGGTGGTGTGTTAGTGTGTGTTGCGCTGGTACGAGTGGATCAGACACAGCAGTGCTGCTGGAGTGTTTAAACACTGTGTCCACTCACTGTCCACTCTATTAGACACTCCTACCGAGTGTCTCCACCTTGTAGATGTAAAGTCAGAGACAGAAGCTCATCTGTTTCTGGACAGTTTGTGTTGGTTGTCCTCTAGTCCTTCATCAGTGCTCACAGGACGCTGCCCACAGGACGCTGTCGGCTGGACATTTCTGCTTGGTGGACTGTTCTCAGTCCAGCAGTGACACTGAGGGGTTAAACACTCCAGCAGCACTGCTGTGTCTGATGCACTCTCTGTGGTGGTCCTGTGGGGTCCTGACCGTTGAAGATCAGGGTGAAAGGAGGAGAATGAAGCAGAGAAACAGATGGACATTACGGTCCGTGTGGTAAGCTCACTAAAGTGTCTGGTTGCTGTGGATCAGCTGATTAGTGTGCCCCCTAGTGGCCATGACCTGCAGTTACTCATATGTGTGTGTGTGTGTGTGTGTGATGAATGGGCTTATTCATTAACACCTGTTGTTTGGATGTTGATAGCATCCGGAGCTCTTACAGTGTGTTTGTATAGTTTAGATAAAAGCCTTATTGTCTCTTCCTCTCTGCTGATATGTGGAGTCATATTTCCCTGTTTAAACACCAGGAAATTAGTGCTTACTGTGTGTGTGTGTGTGTGTGTGTGTGTGTGTGTGTGTGTGTGTGTGTCAGTTTGTGCCTCTGATCGTGGAGGTTTGCTGTAAGCTGGTGGAGGAGAGGGGGCTGGAGTATACAGGCATTTACAGAGTGCCGGGAAACAACGCCGCCATCTCCAGCATGCAGGAGGAGCTGAACAAAGGCGTGGGAGATATTGATATCCAGGAGGACGTGAGTGCTCCCATAATCACTATAGGAACACACTCCGGGGGCTGTAGGATTGGGGACAAATGATGTATAGAAATTGGAAAGTCACGAATTCTCAGTTTAAACTGGATTTTTGAAAGTAATGGATTCATTAGTGAGGGTTACTGGGTGACGCCGAGCTTCTCTTCCCTTCGTCAGAAATGGAAGGACCTCAATGTGATCAGCAGTTTGCTGAAGTCTTTCTTCCGGAAGCTTCCAGAGCCTCTGTTCACCAATGGTGAGTCGGTAACGTAAGGTCCGAAACTGGACGTGTCTGCACGATTTATTCACTGTGTATTGAGCTTCGTTATTACATAATTATAGGTTTGTTATGTAAACATCACTAATAAACACTTCACCAGTGGAAAGCCGTGGCCTGGTGGTGAGGGAACCAGCCTTGCTGGTTTGATTCCCTGAACTGGCAGGATATGCCGTGGATAGGGCTGCCCCCCACTCCGGACATGTGCGCTCACTGCCCCCTAGTGTGTGAACTCACTAGTGTGTATGTTACTGGGTGTGACTGGGTTATGAGGACATATGGACATTCTGGCTTAATAACCAGTAAAGAAAATCACATTAATAACATGTTCATTTATAAAACAATAATAAACCCCTAATTTATGATGTTTATAAGAAAGTGCTACAAAATGTAGAGCAGAAATGTCTTCAAACAATCAGTCCATCATCAAACATCTGTCTGATTACTGTGACGATCCGCTGATATTAATGAAAAACTGGCCTGAAGGACCAGTGATTGCCACCGGTTTAGCGGTCTACTCTGCCACCTGGTGGCCAAACCATGCAGTTACTGTGAATGTGTCTGCTGAGTGAGCCGCTGCTCATGGTCCCCCTGCTGTTCTGTCACCGTCTGTAGAGAAGTACTCCGACTTCATTGATGCCAACAGAACCGAGGATCCTGTGGAGCGACTGAAAGTGCTGAAGAGGCTGGTGAGTAAACACTGATATCAGTGAGGAACGAGGTGTTAAATATCATAAATATCATCATAAAATACAGATTAAGAGCAAAAATACAAAGGTATTGATGAGGCTGTGCGCAGTGTTTCTGCCTGGAACAAACATAAAAACAGCTTTTATTTCTCTTTCTTATTTGTTATGATTTTTTTTATGTTTCAGTTGTACTTATTGTTATTATTGCTTATAGATCTGATCTACATTTTAACATTTATATATAATAATAATTATTTAAATTATTTTTTCGATTGTGAGCTTTATTTTAACGTATCTAAGCTGCTTTTTAAGTAACACTTCTGATTGTTTGTTTAAATTTTCAATGCCTGTTTGTTTTAGCTTCATGAGTTGCCGGACCACCACTACGAGACCCTGAAATTCCTCTCTGCACATCTGAAGACGGTGGCTGAAAACTCTGAGAAGAATAAGGTGAGTGTCCGGGCGCCGCTCTCTCTCTGCGCTGTTACACTCCGAGACGTGGAGGGTGACGGGTTGTGTTTATTCCTGCTCGTCTTCAGATGGAGCCGAGGAACCTGGCCATCGTCTTTGGGCCCACGCTGGTGCGGACGTCTGACGACAACATGACACACATGGTCACCCACATGCCTGACCAGTACAAGATAGTAGAGACCCTCATACAGCATGTAAGACCCTCAGTTTGATAAATCCATCTGGCAGCTCTTCAGTAAATACTGTTTTTTTTTTGTTTTGTTTTTTGATAATTCGATCATTTGTGTGATTGTTTACATTAATATTTGAAAAGTCAGGGCTGTATTACTTTTATTTTGTAATAATTTCCCAAGAATGTAAAAACACCCAGTGATGTAAGCAATTATTATAAATAAATAAATGAGAAAAAAAATCAAACTAGAATAAAATATATGAAGAATGAAACGTTCATAAGTAAATAAATAAATAATATAATATAATAGTAAATAAATAATAACTGATATTACAGTATTATTGTAAAACTGTTTTGTCAATATAATAAACAGCATTATTACTGCTTTATTACATGATTGTGTTTGTTGAAACGCTGAACAGGTTTCCATTTATGGGTGGATTATTATTGAGAGGCAGTAACACCTCCTGCTTTGCTTCTTGCCTTCACAGTACGACTGGTTCTTCACTGAAGAGGGCGATGAGGAGCCAGTGGTGGGTATTAAACCTGTCCATCCAACTCATTCAGTATTTCAGTTTTGCGGGAATAAAGCATTGATTAATAAATATTACACAGTCCTGCATATCAGAGACTTCATCTCATTTTTATTTGTAGTTTACTTGTAAAAAGTAAACTGAGTTATTTTAGATTCATTATATTTAAAGTTATATATTTCATGCATTTATTTATTTAATGTTAATACTGTCTGATGAAATATTTCTTTAAATGTAATGAAAATAAAATGACACTTTTCCTTTTGGAATGATGGTATGAACAGGCTGAATTCAGTTTTGTATTGTTTATCATTTTATTTATCATTTTCACTGTATTTAGTGGGTGGCACGGTGGCGCCACAGGTAGTGCACGTGTCACACTGGTCTGGGGTTGTGGGTACAATTCCTGCTTGGGTCGCTGTCTGCGAGGAGTTTGGAATGTTCTCCCCGTGTCTGAGTGCGTACATGGTAGATGAATTGTCCAAGTTAAATTACCTCTAGGTATGAGTGTGTGTGGTGCCCTGTGATGACCTGGCATCCTGTCCAGAGGCTATAGTTATGCACTCCCAGCCCCGGGGTCTTGGGTTTAAGTCCCTACATGGGTCCACGTTCTCCCAGTGTTTACGTGTGTTTCTTCCTACAGTCCAAAAACATGGAGATCAGGTGAACTGGTGTGTGAAAGAGTGTGTATGAGTGAGTGCTGGGTTCACCCCTCACTGCTCGATGCGGTCCTCCAGGCAGGTGGTCATTTCCGGTAGAGTGTATGCTGTGCGTGATTAGGACTAATAGCCCTCTGGTGTTTACTCACCTACTCTCCTCACCTCTTACCCATCAGACCACGGTCCAGCAGGACAGTGCGGTGGAGACTCAACCAGTGCCCAACATTGACCACCTGCTGACCAACATCGGCCGCACGGGCACATCTCCAGGGGAAGTGTCAGGTAACATCTGCTCTGGAATGGAGCTTCTGAGGGTCGGGGTGAAGATAGTCCATCCTTTCCTTTCTGAAAGCCAGTGTATCCAGACCTGTGTGTTCAGCTTAGTGTAGAAGTTAGTCTCTGTATCTCCATAGAAGCTGCTAAATGCTTTAATTTAACCACCACATAATTGCTTCTCCCATTTTGAAACCATGAGTAGAAGATAAAGCGCTAAAGCCTGTGTGAGTTTGAAAGGCAAACTACGCCGTCAGTGATAGTTTGCCTGGCTGGAGTTTTAATTTGCCGTCTGTTTTCAGTTCATTGTTGGTTTTCTGTCGGTAGTTTGTCTTCCTCTCTGTCTCTTCTGTCCTGTAGTGCACGTTCTCTTGCTTTCTCTGTGTCCAAACTCCACTGGGTTGTCTCTGTACACTCTGTATGCTTACAGTCACACTAACAGGGCTGATCTTTACCACTGAACCAAATCAGATGAAGAGAAAGTTCAAAATATGAGCCAAAGTGAAGAGCAAGCTTGCCAAACTCTGATCCCTCTGTCTCTAGCCCCCGCGTGTCGCGTCTCCTAAGGCCTTTCCCAGCATTCACACATACTGATCTTGACCACAGGCCAGGTGGGCGGAGTCTATCACACCGTGATGTCACTGATGGACTCTATAATGTCTGTGATGGACAGCTGGAGCTGTAGGAAGAAAGAGGACTGTTGCCCGCAGTGTAGCTGTCTAATCTGCAGGAACCCTCGCTTTCTGTGAGGGGACCAAAAAATAAATAAAACATGATGAAAAACGAGTGCAGGGGACGTGACGGGGTGGTTTTGTGAGCGAACCTCACTCACAGGGCAGTGCTGCTGTCTCAAAGGCTGTCCCGCTGTCTCTTGCCCCTTCCCTCCTCCTCCTCTCTCTCTATCTCTCTCTCTCTCTCTCTGAATGCTGGCCCGACGGAGAGACAGCATGGTAATGCCAATCGGCTCTGAACCTTCACTCGCTCATGCCATCCGTCACCACGAAAACAAACCGGAGGGGTGTGCAGGGGGGCTCGGCTCACCAGTGACGAAATGCCACTGTAAATTTGAGAAAGTTAATGAACTGACAGCAGTGGGTTAAGTTTTCCGGGCTTTTCCTTGCTGACATTTCTATCTTTCCGTAGTGTAGTGCTGTGTTTTCTTCGTAGCTAGCCCCTCTCTGACCCCCACCACCCCCCCTGCCATTTCTTCTCTCGGTTCATTCCACAGCCATTTCTCTGTGTGTTACTGTTGTCAGGACAGCACATAACAGCACTCTGGCACTCTGCCGTCTTGTGTCCGTCCCATGTGTTGACCCTTCCTTTAGATGTGGAAATGTAGCAGAGAATGCCCGTCTTAAAACGAATGAAAATGAATGATTTGAGTTTTGGGCGAAAAAGTTGACTGTTTGCAAAATTCTGTTAATTATAAACAAAGTAAATATGAATTAGAGACTGGTTATCCAGTTTGACCAGTTTGGTCCCATGAATTCCGACTCTGTGTGGTTCATTCGGACATGTGGACAAAAACAACTACTGGGACCCTTTAGCGGAGGTCTTGGTCCAGTCCCAAACCATCACCGATGTGGTTCGTTCATGCTGAGAACATGTCCTGATGTCAATCCCACCCATCACTCAGGGACTGCAAGTTTAAGCTTCACCTGCACCTTGTGGGCAGCTGTGACCTGGAGGCAAGAGGAGCTGCCTTGTGACCGGAAGGTTGCCGGTTTGCGTCCCTGAACGACCAGGATGCAGTCACACCTAACTCCCCAGGTCCCACAGTCCCACTCCAGACACTGTGTCACTGTGGTGTCTGCTCACTAGTGTGTTCACCATCAGTGAACCGTCTGCATGGCTGGGTTAAACTGGGTTCTGTCTCTTTGCCCTACACAAAAGACAAATTTGGTCTCAGTCTAAAGCTGACCGGATAATCACTGCAGGAAGACAGAAATCAGAAGAGTGTCGGTATTTATCGCTAACAGCAGAAACACAGCGTACGTTCAGTAGTAACCTTTAATTACAATGTTTCTACGACGTAATGTGAGCGAGACTGTACTGGGTAGAGTGTCGTCCCTCTGGAACCCAAACCATTTCCTTTAGTTTCATTGTTGGTTTCTCTTTCTCGTAATGGTGAATGAGGTGCTTAAAGGTTGTTATTTTGCAAACGGTCAATTTCTCGATTATCCTTTCTGAGGGACATGAATCGGACTGTACGTTCAGGCATTACATAGTGAATCCCACATTCACACTGCATGACAAGCTCCATCTCATTGGTTCTCACTGTGTTGTGACGTGTGGTCATTTTTCTCTACAGCTACACTCAGTTCCATGATTTAACCTCCTCTGCTTTCATGAGAGCTTCCAGGCTCTGCCATGAAAGTCTGGCGTAGTTTTCTACAACCTGTTTGTTTTGGTTTGTTTCTGTCTGAATGTCCAGCGCTGTTGGTAAAGTCAGAGACCGTCCCTCGTGTGTGTGAGGGATCAGCCATCAAAGATGATCTACTTGCATGGAGAAGGAGAGTGAATAAAGACCACTTGTTTCCTAAAGCAAAGGTCGCCACCTGCTGGTGGATGTGGACCTGAGTGTAACACGCTGTAGTGCTCACTCGTTCATCTGCATGCATTCTCTCTCTCTCTCTCTCTCCTCTTCTGTTGTTCGCCAAACTCGTCATGCACAACACAACTCATGGTGGTCTTTCTTCCTGTTCTCCTCATATCTCTCTCTGTCCCTTTCGTTCTCTCTCTCTCTTTTCCATTGGTGTCTCTACTCATGAATACGACTTGACTCACTGAGGAAGTGTGAATGAATCTGCCTTTGTTTTTGTTCAGTTGCTCACTCTGTCTCTCTCTCTCTCTCTCTCTCTCACTCTCTCTCTCTCTCTCTCTCTCTCTCACGCTCTCTCTCTCCCTCTCCCCACAGATTCACCCAATAGTGACTCAGCCAAGTCTAAGGTGAGTGTGAGTGAACCAGAAGCTCTCTGCTTCAGTGCAGGGGTGAACAAAGCGTCAGTCTGCTGTAGCTTTGACCGAAGGATCAGAGACCACTGACCTGTTGAACGTGCGTCATGTTTGGTAATAAGCTTGTGCGCTTAATTTTGCCAAACCCCGCCTCGTCCTTTAACGAACATGTCAAACATGCCCTGGCCAAAAGGGATGCTGCTATTAGAAGGGGGTCAGGTGATCTTTAGCAGCCTGGGTGTGTTTATAGCTCTCCAGCCTGATTTGAAACAGTTTGACTCAAAGTGGGTCAGATGACAGTATGTCTTTATGGGGGACATCGTAATGTCCTCTAAAGGAACATTACAACAGCTTCAAAACCACTGCTCCACTGACGTGTACAAGGGAGAAGAGGGTAGGACAGCGCAATAAAACAAAATCATAACTGACCTTCAGATCTTACTGATGTAATCTCACCGTAAATGTTGGTAATTGCATTTTTTAATAATTTTAATTTTAGTCTTTATGGTTTATAATCCATCGTACGCCCTGCGTTTCTTACTTAGCACTGTGTTTCTCTCTCTCTTCCTCCCTCTCTCTCTCTCTCTCATGGACATGAGAACAGTGCAGTGTTGTGTGGATCTCAGCAGTAAATCACCTGTCAGTTGAAACGAGCTGATTAACTGACCCCCGATTCTGAAGCACTAATAGACGTTTACGCTTTTCTCTCCGTCTGATCAGCCAAATCAGTTCTTTACATTTAGACGTGGTCTTATAAAGCACGCAAACAGTGGACCTCAAACTTCTACGAGTACGTGGAGATACTGCTAGACTCTGTCACCTATAATAAGAGGCAGACCACAGCTTAATGAAGGTAGCGAGGAGATGCATTGTGACCCCCCCACACCATACCCGATACGCATTCCTGTCATCTTCAGCCTCACCAGCTTTGACTAGGGAATCATGCAGCTTTCCCCTGCTGCTCCTGCTGCTTCTGCTGCTGCTGGGGGTGTTACTAGTGTGCTTTATGAGCTGTGCCTCCACCCTCGAGGCTCTTTCTCTTCTTGCTTTTGTCTGATTACAGCGCAGCAAGCGTGGAGCTGCAGTTCCACCTGTCTGGCCAGCGGTTAGGCTTTTTGGTTTACTGCTCTTAATGTTAGTGTAGCGCTCAGTACTGTAATGACTTGACTGGTTACTCACCTCTCTGTCTTTGTCGTATTTCTTTTTCTTTCTTTCCCTTTCTGGCACGCTGTCTGTCAGCAGGGCTCCTGGGGGTCGGGCAAGGATCAGTGCAGTCGAGAGGTGGTCTCCTCCATCTTTGCTGCAGCCAATCGCAAACGAAAGAAGCACAAGGAGAAGCTGCAGCCTAGCAGTTCTGACGATGACCTGGATGCCGTCTTTTCTAAGAAAGAATTACCTGTCCAGGTTCAGGAGGTTGCCGGAGGAAGCACCAGTCCAATACAGACTGGAACGAAGCATCGCGGGAACGAAGAAGCAACGACGACACCCAAGAGCCGAAAAGAGTACAGAAACTCGTTTTTTATGAGAGACAAGCCTTCAGTCTCTCCAAAACACTCTGCCTCGCCCAACATCAGCTGCCGAACTGCGGGCAACCCTAAAGGCTCCCTGTCTGACCCTCCATCCCAAGTTGATGAGGCTACCTCAGACTTGGGCACCATGAGCTCTGGAGCCTCTGTCCCCCGAAGCAGGCCCAGGAAATGGGGTACAGCAACCCCTTCAGCCATGGAGCTTTCTCCAGGAGGGCCTACAGGAGCCTCAGTCACTGCAGAAGTGAGCTCCATCACGTCGGATTACTCGACAACATCCTCCAACACCTTCCTTACGGGAGCAGAATCAAGCGCACTCAGTCCAGAGGTGCAGTCGATGAACGAGAGCCGGGCTGGAGATGAGGCTGACGATGAAAGAAGTGAGCTGATCAGCGAAGGACGACCAATGGAGACCGACAGCGAAAGTGATTTCCCCATTTTCATCAGTGGGGGCACGGTAACCCCTGCTCTGGACTCATTGCATAGCAAAACTGAGCCTTCTGCAGCCAGGGAGAAATTGGACAGCCGCCGCCTTCTGCCCTCCCAAAGGCTAATCGAGTGTGATTCACTTTCCAGGAGGCGATCTCTGAGGCAAAAGACAGACAGCGAGTCCTCAGTGGAGGGCGGCGGAGCTGGAGCAGGAGCCGGGGCTCAAGGGGTCAGCCGTAGCGAACCAAACCGTCTGTCCCGTGTCCTGGAGGCTATGAAGAAAGGCCGTTCTACTGGCAGCCTGAGCTCATCTTCATCCCGCAGCGAATCAGACCGTGCAGAGCCATCCAGACGTCTCAAGATCACAGAGAGGCTGAAGTCCCGACTCCGCTTGTCTGCTGATGACATGTTCGGGATTGGGGAGCGGAAGAGCCGCACACCTGATGAGTCATCGAAGAAGAAGAACATCCGCCGCCGTCACACCATGGGAGGCCAGCGGGATTTCGGGGAGCTGGCAGTTATTAATGACTGGAGGGAGCAGGGTGGGGGCGACCAGGGGGCTGAACTCTCCGCTAGTGAGCGGCTTAAACCTCAAGAAGTTTCCTTCCGGGACTGGATAGCATGTGAACGCTGGAGGGCTGGGGGTCCCCGGGTTAGCAAAGAAGCAGACCGGCTGACGGGATCTGAGGTCAAGGACGGTGGTGGTGAGGAGCTAAGTCATCCCGGTTCCACACCAGTTCTGTTGGTTTCTTCTCCGAGCCCACACTCCAGCACGGAGCAGGTGAATGGTGGTGGACCACAGGGCAAAAGTAAAGCCAGCCAAAACTTGGCTGCTGACTCGCACCCACACAAACTGTCCGGTGCACAAGTGGTCCGCTCCCGGTTCTACCAGTGTCTATGAAATGCCAACAGTCGTCTGTCTGTCAGTGTGTGTATGTATGTCTGTATGGATGTGTGGATGGTACTCCTGACCCTGCATGTTTTGGGCTTTTTCTAGCTCTAACCCACTTCATCCAGTGTGTCTGAGCAGGAAAAGCCCAAACATTTGCAGGATGGTGGTAGCCGAGAGCAGGGCACAACGTAACTCATATTTTCTTTCATTTTAAAAGTATTCCTGCAAGATTTTTAATCAGATCCTTCGAGCTCTTACTGTTTATGAATGCGCAAATGTTCCAACCTACCCCAAAGACGGAGTTAACTGTAACAGGCTGAGGGGGGCGCTGTAACAGTCGATAAATCCATACAAACTCTATTAATTCACTACAGAAGGGTCTCATTGTTTATGTTGCCTGTCTTAAGGCTGATTCATCCCTACTGTGGACGCGGCACAGAGCCGGACCATCCATCGCCGTGTTCTTATGTCCTCCACCACCGTCTCTGGAAACCGCGTACCTTGAAGCCAAATCTGGGTAGCGCTGTGTGAAACTAAAGCAGCTCAAACGAGTAACAAAGGGAAACAACCCCGATGTTAATATGTAAAAGGATTTTGGGAGACATAACTGGGTGAAGGTGAAGTTACCAGCAGTTCCTTCAAGTTAAAATGCAGCACAAAGGCGGTGCAAAGAAACTCTTCTATTGATTATGTGAATTTGAATCCTTTATCACTTTTCTTGTCGTTTTATTGTGAAAAAACAGACCCAAATGTAAATACTCACACTGTGAGTAATCAGATTAACACCTTTACGTGTACTAAATAATCCTTTAGCTGTAAAAATCGGATTTCGTATGCAACCATTGATTGTGCATCGTGTCACACTGTTGAGCTGGTTGTTGGTCACAAAAGAAGAGGAGCTTTTGTTGAAGTTGGCTGACCGATGGAGGAGGCAGTGACATTGAAATTAGTCCATGAACACTCCTGACCACGGCCTCCACCCTGTCTACTTTCGTCTGCAGATACGTCGCTTTGGCGACATCCACGTCCGCAGTAGGTATGAACCTGCCCTTAGCTACAGTAACAGTGGTGAAACTACCTCCACCATGTTTGGCGGCTGTACTTTAGCTTGGCTAGCTCTCACTGTGAGTTGTTGATCTGCTTGATTGAAATGGTGCTCTATTACGCCACCAAGGGAGAAATTGGAATAATATTGTGAATTTTGTGGACATACCTCACTAATCGAACGTGCTCACCATGAAAATGACGACAGAAAGTGTCTCCAGATGAATACAAAATGACGGAAAGCGCGTTGTTCTTGAACTTGTTTCGGTTAAGTCATGCCCTGCTCTCCTCTACCTCGGAACCAAGGTTGAGAACCTCAGGTGCAGATGTCCGGCTGTGAAAGTCTGTTTGTGTAAGAAATGATGAACGAGATAAATAGAGGGAATGAATGTTAGAGCTATAGTTACTGCACAATATTTTATTCTTTTAACCCATTTGCCCCCCGTTTTTTAAACAAAGTATATAAATAAATATATATACATATATATATGAAAATCTAAATTGTATATATCTTTGTGTATAGGCTCGTAAAGAGAATAACTTGAGTTAAATGTATCAGATGTGTGTACGTTTTTAACAGACAGTACTGGAATAGAGATGCAGTCGATACCCCAGTAATATGAAGGCAGCCCAACGTATATGAATGATGTTTACCTTCACTTTCTTGACCGACAAGAGAGCCACCTCTCCTGTCTCGGACGCTACAGCTTCTGAGGGACTGTTACTGAAGAACACTAACCTTAAGAGGAAAAAGAAAATTCCTGTTACTCATATGAAGAATGTACGTATATGCTTGCTGTGCTCTCATACTAACAGGTAGTTGCTCATTACCACGGTTCATTACGGAAACCCAGAAAAACAGCTAGTGTACATATTTTAGTTTTTGTTCCGTTTTCTGTTTTCTTGTTGTTGTTGTTGTTGGTTGTTTTGTTTTTTTAATTATTCCCGAAGTGAAGTCCGTGCCCGGGCTTTTTGTTCTGTGCTGTGTGCTGTGGGAATCTCTTTTTGCAGTGCGTCAGAGCAGCCAGACGTTAAAATGGACAAAGCGAGAATGAAGTCTGACGTCCTAGGGAATCATGTCGGTATCACATTAAACTGCTCACATCCCTCCGCAGAACCGGAATGCAGGCATGGCAGGAAAGAACCCTTCTTTCACACGGAGCCGCATTTGCTTACGAAGTGCCTCGTTCAGCTGATCTTTGGAAATTGGGAATTGGGAAGAGGAAAGGGTGCCGTTATTTTATTTCGTTTTCCCAGCCACCGTGACTGAGATGGAAAGGTATGATCTGAAGGACTGGTTCTTATCACCGAATCCCTGTTGAAAAAAAAAAAAAGCTACATTTTTATACATGAAACGATGCAACCCAGAAACTGTGCTTCCATTACTTAAGCCTTCCAGTCTTAAGTCACCTGACGGTCAGCCACTGGTCAGCTTTGTATTGTTTTTACATTCACTTTGGAGTTTTATAGAGATGATAAATTAAGTGTATTTTCTGTTTATTTTTTAGTTTGTTTGTTTGTTTAATCCCTTGGTCCAAAGCTGAAAGTGACCAGTGCAGCAAACCTGAATGAGGTTGGAGAGGCTGGGACAGTGTGTGCATGACGCCATGCTTCTTGAAGCAGGTTCCATCTCGCCTGTTTGACAAACCAAATGCAAAACAGAAAAAAACACTGGAAATAAATCATCTTTTTATGACCTTGTGTTTCCGTTATTGTGTCCTTAAAGGGTTCTATGAATGATGCCATAGAAGAACATCTATTGGTGTCATTAAGAGATGCGTGAGTGGCTATTGGCTGTTATGCCATATCTCACATCAGTTTGTCTTAACCAGTCATTAAATCTCAAACATACAGTTTATATACATGAGAGCGAGGCAGTGAGTGAGGGAGTTGTAAATTGTAACTCCTATAGTGTATAGTGTAGTGTATTATTTACTGGTGTGTAGTATAGTGTATAATTTACTGATGTATAGTGTATTGTATAATTTACTGGTGTATACTATAGTGTATACCTTACTGGTGTATAGTGTATAATTTACTTGTGTATATTATAGTGTTTACTGGTATAGGGTACGGCATACTGGTATAGGGTTAGTGTGGTATAGAGTACAGTATAGGGCACAGTGTACTAATATATTGTACAGTATTCGTATATGGTATAGTGTATAATTTACTGGTTTATAGTGTAGTGTATAATTTACTGGTCTATATTATAGTGTATAATATACTTGTCTATAGTGTAGTGTATAATTTCCTGGTGTATAGTGTAGTATAGTGTATAATTTACTGGTTTGTAGTGTAGTGTATAATTTCCTGGTGTATAGTGTAGTATAGTGTAATAATTTACTGGTTTGTAGTGTAGTGTATAATTTCCTGGTGTATAGTATAGTGTATAATTTACTGGTGTATAATATAGTGTATAATATACTGGTGTATAGTGTATAATTTACCGGTGTATAGTCTAGTATAGTGTATCATTTACTTGTGTATACTATAGAATAGTGTATATTATAGGGCACATTGTACTAATATATTGTACATTATGTGGTATACGGTACTGATATAGGCTATAGTGTACTCTGTATTGGTATAAAGTACAGTGTTATATTGTATTGGTATAGGGTTTTGGGTACTTGTATAGGGTACTATTTACTGGTATAGGGTACAGTATAGGGCACAATGTACTAATATAGTGTACAGTATTGGTGTAGGGTACTGATATAGGCTATAGTGTACTCTGTATACTTGGTACTTGGTATAAACTACAGTGTATGTGTATATTGTACTGTAGTTGTAGGTTACAGCGTATTTGTAGACTACACAGTGTATTGATATAGGATTATGGTATAGGGTACAGGGTACTGACATAGGGTACAGTGTACTGATAAATGGTATTTGGTATAAGGTACAGTGAACTGCTATAGGGTACAGGGTACTGGTATAAAGTACAGTGCACTTATATAGGGTACTATGTACTGGTATAGGGTGCAATGCACTGGTATAGGGTACTGGTATAAAGTACAGTGCATTTATATAGGGTACTATGTACTGGTACAGGGTACTGGTATAGTGTACAGTGTACTGGTATAGGGTACTGGTATAAAGTACAGTGCACTTATATAGGGTAATGGTATAGGGTACAGTGTACTGGTACAGTGCACTGGTATAGGGTGCAGGTGGTTTTGAGCTGTAATGTCACATTTGTAGGATTTAAGATTTAATCATGTTTGGTGAATGAAATCCTGAATGAATCATTATAAGCTGAAGTTAATACATTTTTTCTGATGATTAAATGACCTTTTATTTATCTGGACTGAATTAAAGGAAAAACTAACCATCAAATCCTCATAGCAATGTTCCAGGCCTCACTGAACAACACAGAGTCTGTGTAGTGAATCAGTGAGTCGGTTCCAAAGAGTCGTTTGGGGGGAGGAGTCTGCGCGCGCTGCGCACAGCTGACTGCAGAGCGGCTCCTCTGAGCGCAGGGTCTCCAGCCTGGACCAGGGCATTTAACCCTGAGGAGCATGGAGAAGCTGCACGAGGAGGAGGAGGAGGAGGAGGAGCAGCAGCAGCAGGAGGAGCAGGAC
The DNA here is from genome assembly GCA_034509495.1 of Acestrorhynchus altus. Classification (NCBI taxonomy): domain Eukaryota; kingdom Metazoa; phylum Chordata; class Actinopteri; order Characiformes; family Acestrorhynchidae; genus Acestrorhynchus; species Acestrorhynchus altus. Next base: position 36,244,993 of record CM067507.1, read on the forward strand.
GAAGAGAAGAAGAAGAAGAAGGAGGAGGAGAAGGAGGAGGAAGAGGAGCTGCTGCGCGTGGCCAAGTTCAGCCTGGCTGCTTATCTCCTCTGCTGGACACTCCTCTCACTCCTGCAGGTTGGTCCTTCTCACTCTGGGCTGTTATTCTCAGGCAGTCCCCTATAGACAGTCCCCTATGGACAGTCCCTTATAGTCAGGACAGTCCCCTGTGGACCGTCCCACATGGACAAGACAGTCCCATATGAACATGCCAGTCTACTATAGACTGCTCCCCTATAGACAGTCACCTATGGACAGGACAGTCCCCTCTGGACTGTCACGTCACTTCGTACTAGCAGCATTGCTGTGAGGATTTGAGTGCATTCAGTGAGATCAGGATGTTAGATGATCACCAGCTCCCTAACTCAGTGTATGGAGCTCCGTCACTCCAGAGAACACAGTTCTGCTGCTCCACAGCTGAGTACTGGAGGGGTGTCATTTATTGATCTGCTCCAGAGTCCTATTCTATTGGCAGTACTTTTCCACATGGACAGGACAAGCTGTATGTGGATCACCTGGGTGCAACTGCAAGTAACTGAATTCAATCATTAGGAGACGTGTCCACATACATCTGGATGTATGTATGTACACTGAATGCAATCAAATCTTCACAACAATGCTCAAGAATCTGGTAGAAACATCTTCCCTGGTCAGTAGAGACAGTTACTCTAACAGAAGCCGGAGAAACTCTTTAATAGCCTTGATTCCAGAAGAAAGAGTGAAAGAGCAGGTGTCCCAACACTTTTGTCCATGTAGTGTGTGTACTATGTCCTTAAGTGCAGCAGCCTGGTGTGTTTAGTGTTGCGGGCAGCAGGATCATATACAGTGTTCTACAGAAAGACCAGACCTTTAAACGTCTAACCAGAACATTTTATGAGAATCCACATTTATAGTAGCCCTATACGTTTTCAGCCGTGGGCATGTGGTCATCTTTGAGGTCTTCTCTGACATTCAGGCTGCCCGGACTGGAGCCAGTCGTTTTTAGGATGGTCTAGAGGACGAGACTGTGGGCTTTGAGTGATTGGCAGCTGTGTTCTGTACCCCAAGCCTACCAGGGTTTAACTGTAACTGTACCACAGTGATGGCAAAACTGAATCGCAGATGCTCCCTCAGTCTGACGGTCCCTGAGCGTCTCTCATTTACTGCACCAGAGGCATCCGAGTCTGAGAAACCAATGTTCTGGATATGCGTGAACATGACCTGAGGTTACATCTGTTGTTGCAGACGACCAAACTAGTATGTAACATTAGGATGCAGCCTTGTGACCAGAAGGTTGCTGGTTTGATTCCCTGAACAGGACATGAGTGAAGTACCCTTGAGCAAGGGCACGTAACTCCCCAGATGCTCCCCAGCTGCTGTGGATAGGGCTGCCCACCACTCCGGGCACGTGTGCTCCCTGCCCCCTAGTGTGTGAATTCACTAGTATACAAGTGCATGTATCACCCTAGATTCAACCCTAATCCTGTGGAGCTGAAACCTGCAGGAAGGTCGCTCTCCAGTAGCAGGCTTGGTGACTCCTGTTCTACTACTCTTGGCATGCAGGTAGTTACAGGTCATTTATTAAGCCTACGGAACATGCACTGTCTGGCCAAACCAAAGGTCAAACACTTTAATAATTTGTTTGACCGCCTTTAGGTTTGTCTATGGAACGCATTCGATGTGGCAAGTTTCTCCAACATTAATTTCTGTCCAGAGTTGCATTAGTTTTCCCCCAAGATCTTGTACAGATGATGGAAGATTTGGACCACTGAGGAAAGTCTTCTCCAGCACATCCCAAAGATTCTCAATGCGGTTCAGGTCTGGACTCTGGTGGTCAGTCCATGTGTGAAAATGATGTCTCCTGCTCCCTGATCCAGTCCGAGGAATCCTGGCATCATCCTCTTGGAATATAGCCGTGCCGTCAGGGAAGAAACAATCCATTGATGGTATAAGCTGGTATATCCAGGTGGTCAGCTGACCTCATTCTTTGGGCACATAATGTTGCTGAACCTCGACCTGACCAACTGCAGCAACCCCAGATCAGAGCACTGTCCCCACAGGCTGGTATGGTTGGCACTAGGCATGATGGGGGCATCACTTCAGCTGCCTCTCTTCTTACCTTGATGCCTGTCACTCTGGAACAGGATAAATCTGGACTCATCAGACCACATGACCTTCTTCCATTGCTCCAGAGTCCCAATCCTTTGAGTTCCCTCCACAGTGTGTGAGTGGAAATGCTCTTACTTTCACTATTAAACAGATCTCTGAGTTCTACTGTTTTTCTTTGATTCAGTTTTGCCGTTTAAGTGATCACGATCATTCAGATATGATCTTTCCCCATTGTCCTTCTTCTGTTTTAAACCTGATTAATGTAGTTCCAGCATCTCCTTGGGATGTTTTCTCAGCTTGATGCCAATTATTGACGCTTCTGAAGCAGATTAACGTGGCCAGAGCAACGGGCAGCCCTATTCTCAGTGCCCAGGGAGCAGCTGCAGACTTCAGTGTCTTGCTCAAGGGCACTTCAGTCATGTCCTGTCAGTTCAGGGATTCAAACCAGCAACCTTCCAGTCACAAGGCTGGTTCCCAAGATACCAGACCACGGCTGATTCTGTTCCAAAGAATGAGAAACTGCATCAATTAGGGTTCAAAACTTGTTGCCAGCTGAGACATAATCACCCAAACAGTAATTATCCAATGGGAGCGTCTTACCTGTTTGCTCGGTTAAATCCAGGTGGTGACCTGTTTTTGGCCAGTCAGGGTAAATTTTAACAACTGGTCATAGAAGCCAGGTTTTTTGCATTAGTGTTTATTTTAAACCCATTAATCCCTCATGGCTTTTTTGAGGCTATTCCAGTTTATTTCTTCCCTTTTAAGGAAATATGCTTCATCAAAAATGTGTCATCTCTGAAATCACGGGCCGTAACATGACCTCCAGCTTTCCAACACTACAGCAGTTTCTGATAAAGAAAGACGTTCATTTTCATGGGAGCATTTTGGTTTTGTTACTCCTGAGTCCTTTGCTGTTTGGACGAGGTGTTACTAATTCTCCAACTTGAGCACCTTCAGGGCACCAGGCCTGGTGGTCAAATAAACAAAGTACCCTTTGATTCCTTGGATCTGATTAAATATGTTGACAGATTTGAAGAAATCAGAAAAGGCCCTAAGCTCTGTAATTGGGTTTTTCACAGTTTGTTCAACCTTAATCTGATTTCCTTTATTGTTCTACCGTCGTGCAGAACCAGAACATGACCAGATATCACCTCTCACTGTCTGCTTTGATTCCCAGTCTGACTGTGTGACTGGGAATGACTGGGGTAGATAATGATGCATTTCTCTTAAAGGACATCATTTACAAATACAGTAAAGTGAAAAAAATGGAGATGGACGATGAAGACACCAAAGAAAATCTTTGACTTTAGCAAATTTAAACATCTGGACTTTTGATCTTCATGTTAACGATACTGAGAGATGAACGTGATCTAACTAAACTCACAAAACATTATCACCATCACCTTCTTTCCACTTGGTCCAGTTGAAGGTTGTGGTGGCTCATGCGCCCTTAGGATCCTGGAGCTCTTAGACCAACCAGGATATACATTATAACCCCTCAGGGCTCCTGGCTCATCCACTGGATCTTGTCCCACTTGGTATACCTCCAATGGCAGACAATTTAGGATCATCTTCATCAGATGTCTGAACCATCTCAGCTGGCTCCTCACACCATCATGAAGAGTGAACAGAGCTTCCCCACACTCGACAGGCTGGTCATCATCATTTGTAAAATGTCCATCACACTTCCACCACCATGCTTCACAGTTGATATGATGGTTGCTGGTTGGATGCTGTGTTTGGTTTGCAGCAAACATGTCTTCTGTTACTGTGCCTTGAATTCATCTCTCAAAGAACTCTGTTCCAGATGTCCTGCTGCTTGTCTAGATGTTTGTTTCCTTGTAAAATATTTTAGATTTTTTATCAAAATACAAAGTCTTGTTTGATGGCGATTGATTCCACAATGATTCTGATATCATCATGCAGCTCCACCAGTTCTTACAGCTCCATTATTGATGCTCCAGTAGCTTTATATCACACATAAGGTGAAATGAAAGACTTGTGGGCAAGATATGACCTAGATATGAAGATTGTATCGAGACATCGTCATCTAGCGAGCAGTGTCTTGCCCAAGCTGTGGCCAGAAGGCTCTTTCCCTCATCTTCTGCAATGACAGGCATGTGAGTAATGATTCAGATCTTCATTCTTTAAAGTATATAAAGTTCTTCTGAAGTACTAAGTTATCTGTTTGTCAGAGTGATACATTCTCTGGGCATGATAGACCACCTGAACCTTCACGGCCGTGAATCACGTTCGTTCTAACAGAAGACCAGAGGTGTAGAATTTGAAGTCATTGGCATTGGCCTCGTGGTCGATCCATGTCTTGAAACATCTGAGCCTCTCAGATCCTGCGAGGTATGGAAGGCAGGGGCTGAGCCAGGTGGCTGCAGTGTCTGTTCCACTAGTAGCAGTGCTCTGTGGTGGTCCTGTGGGGTCCTGATCATTGAAGATCAGGGTGAAAGGAGGAGAATAAAGTCTGCAGCGAAACAGATGAACTACAGTCTGGAATTATAGAACTACAAAGTGGACAGTGAGTTGGTCACACTGTTACGGTTGTCTACGGTGGTGGAGGTCATGGAGAGCACTTCACAATTAGTATAAGTGAACAGAGTATCCTGTATCTGACGATGGTCTGTTCCTGATACTCCAGCTGTGTGGACGGTCGTTAGGCAGGTCCAGATGGCTGTGGAATGTGGTGTGTTTATGAAGAGCTTACACTTTACACAGACACCATGTGATAAGGCTCTGACATCAGGGGCAGCCGCTGACCCCTGCCCAATCGGTCTAGCGCCTTAACATCTGAGTGTCAGAGGTCGGCAGTGTTAACCTTGGCCTCTGCTTATTAGCTCTGTCTGAAAGAGCAGGTCTCTGAGAGGACAGAGATGGAGCTGCTGGAGCTCAGCGGGCAGAGAATCCTCCCTGTTCACCGTCACACCGTAGGAACCCAGTCTGTCACCTGCTCAGATTGGTCTAAATTGGTTCGTGGGTGAATCCAGGATCCAGCACTGTCATCAAATACACATGGTTTTGGTGGAGAGCTGGTTCCAGCAGAAGATGTTAGATCAGATATCTGTTCAGTGCTGGCAGTAATCCAGAAAGTGTTAAATGTAAGACATTCTAGAGCAGTGGGCTGGGGTCTAGACTCACTCTCGAGTGGTCCGCAGGCCCATGTTTAGCGGGAGGCAGTACTCCATAGCGAATCAGAGATGTTTCTGAAATGAAGAACGAATGGTGACAGCAAAAAAAATCATCTGCAAGTACAACCCACACATGGTCAGGATGTGATGGTCAGTAGGTCAGGGTTTCACGTATAGAGGCAGCTTTCAGACAGAAGTTAAGATCTGTTTATTTCTCTTTTGCAAAATGAGTTCATATATAAAATAAAGACAGTAATGATACAAAATATATAAAATTAATATTCATCACAAGCAAAACAGAACTAAAGCATCAACACTCAGCTTATTATACCCTTTATTTTTTTAGTATTTTTACTAGTGCATCTCCAAAAAATTAGAATATCGTTAAAAATCTCATTATCCTAATTTCATATTTCATATTGATTAAACGCATTAATCCAGAATCTCTGAATATTAGAAACTTTTCATTCAAATGTGAATAGATTAGTAATCGCAGTGTCAACTTTCAGACTGAAAAGCTTGAAATACATCACTTTAAATGTAATTCTTATAAAATATAAGTCATTTTTTAAATGTTGCACTAGTATATAATCCTCGCACTCCTGTTTACACACTATATAAACAAAACAGCTGAAGGAAATCCACATTCCACACATTTTATACATAATAATGATAATAACTCATAATCTTCATCACCATTTCAGTTTTACGAGGGTTTACCGCCTTATTTTGTCCCCTTTCTTGTTTTTTTTTTTTTTTTTAAACAATCCTCGGTTCCCCCCAGTTCATTACTGCTGTGGCCTGGTGGTCCGGGGAAACAGCCTTATGACTGGAAGGTTGCTGGTTTGATTCCCTGGTCTGGCAGGGCGTGACCGACGTGCTCTTCATCAAGGCGTTTCATTTCCAGGCTGCTCCCTGGGCGCTATGGATACGGTTGCCGATCGCTCTGGACATGTGCGCTCACTGCCCCCTAGTTTGGAACTTCACTGGTGTGTGTTTAGTTTGAACATTTCTATTGTAATTGATTTCAAATAGCCCTCTGTGGACTGCTGCCACCCCCTCAGGATGGACCTGCAGACCAGCAGAGAGTGCTTCAAGCCCCACTGGTTTAGAAACCCCGTTCTAGAGCAGGTTTAGGGTGGGATAACTGCAGCCCCTCTGCCACATCTGAACTTTTTCTCCCCAACCAAGTGCTCTTATGAGATATGCATTGTGTGCATGAAGTGATAATGAGTGTACCTACACCGTTTTATCATGGTACACTCATTTTCTCCTCATGGTTAAGGAGAACGAGGACTCATCGGAATGAATGTAGCAGCTCCGTGTTTATGGAAAATGCCACACTCGTGCTGATTTGCATGGAAATGTGACCACTCACAACAAAAGAGCCCAACTGTGACCTCCACCACCGTCCTCAACCTTCTCACTTGCTGTCTCTCTCTCTCTCTCTCTCTCTCTCTTCACAGAGGCTGAGGAGCAGCCCCCCTGGACCAGAGGTGAGTGCTCTTCTTGTTATCTTCGTTTTTGGGCGCGTGTGCAGTCGTGACTGTACGAAACCTGTTGACCAGCATGCTGCAGCAGATTTATGGGCTATGTAGTGTCCAGGTTCTGTGTGAGCGTCACCTGTGCTGTGTAATTATTAGGCAGGGAGAGGATTAATTCTGAAGGACGTCTCTTTGAAAATGTCTCCAGGGCCCTCTGCAGGTTTCAGCTTGTCTGATCTTCAGCCTGGGCGAGTGTGTGAGGCAGAGTCGCTGTGTATTCCACATGAATGGGCCGAAATGGAAAGTGAACATTACCAGTCGGTGTGCTCACACCCCTTAGGTGCAGGAACAAGGAACAAGACCAGTTTGCCCAGTGAGAGACGCAGGTCTTTGTCAGCGTTCTAGTGGTGGCTGGTCTTCCCAGGTATTCTTGGATGGTGTGACTTACTGACGTTTCATTAGGCACTGTTACCTCCCCAGTTCATAATTTACATATATGGAAACCAGAGGTAGGAGAGTCAGATGACGAAAAACATCCGACACAGCAGTGCTGCTGGAGTGTTTAAACACTGTGTCCACCTTGTAGATGTAAAGTCAGGGACCGAAGGCTGTGATGCCTCGATACTGTTGGAAGTCAAGCTGCAAATCCAGCCCCCTTTGGATTCACGTTTGTGATGTCGGGAAAATCAGCTCATTTGCATATTTGGACCCTCCCACAGGCTAGTAAGGGTTCACAGCAGGCATCGCACTTTTCCATCTCATTGGTCAGTCAGCTGTGGCCGCCAGCCGTTGTTTTGATAGGTACATGCCGGAAGCTGTGGTTCTGGTTTTGAAAGGCACTGATATACATGCTCAAAAGTTTACATACCCCGTCAGAATTTTTGCTTTCTGTTTTTCAGAGAATAAGAATGATAACACAAAAAACTTGCCTTTCCACTCATGGTTGTGTTTTCTCTTTTAAAATCTTAATGACAACCCAAAAACATCCAAATGAACCTGATCGGAAGTTCACATACCCTGGAGATTTTGGCCTGATAACATGCGCAGTAGTTGACACAAGTGGGTTTGAATGGCTACTAAAGGTAACGTGACCTGTTGTGCATAAAAGCTGAGTGAGTTTCTGGGATCCAGACAGACTCTTTCCACTGACGGTTCTGGATTGTGAGTCTCAGGGAAAGCAAAAGAATTGTCAACGGTTCTACGGGAAAAGGTAGTTCAACTGTATGAAACAGGAAAGGGATACAAAAAGATATCCAAGGAATTGATAATGCCAGTCAGCAGAGTTCAAACTGTGATTAACAAATGGAAAATCAGGAAATCATATACAGCCATCACAACTCGAAGATCTACGCCTGGTCAAGGGGTTCTTCACGTTAGATTTTGAAGATTAGAATTTTGTAGATGTTCTTTTAGACAATATTTTTAAGTATTGTGTCAAATCCTTTTTCGTTGGAGTATAAATAGTTCCGATTTCTGTGTATAGTGGTCGTCAGACCCATGAAAGCATACAGTTGAGTCTGTAAACAGCAGACCTCGGTCCACTATAAAGCATACGCCCCTAACAGTATACCGTCGTACCGTGTGAGAAACCAGATGTTGCAATGCTGTTATTGTTGGCGATATATTGTGATTTACTCTGCAGGCCAGTTGTGCTGTTGTTTTGAGTTACCTTCATTTCTGCTCTTAAAGGACTTTATTTGAGATCTAAATACAGATATTTGCACAAATTTGACCATGTTTTGATCAACAATGTACTTAATACCTGCACTTTTTGGCTGGTAGCTTGTAAGGACTATAAAAATACTCCAGAGCTTGGACATCTTGCTAGAAACTGAGCTGAAAATGCTATAAGTGTGATGTTGAGGGTTTTGTATTGATTAGATTGAGTTAAATTAAAATTATTATTATTATTATTATTATTATTATTATTATTATTATTATTATTATTATTATTATTATTATTATCATCATTATATGTAGTAGTAGTTGAGTTTAGTGTAGTAGTAGCTTCGGGACTCTTAAACTGAAATTTTAACTCCTAGCAGCTGTGAACATGAGGTCGTAACCCCACCCCTTCTCTGTAGTTTGTTTTGATATAGGTTTCAAAGCTGTGAAGACTTAGAACCTGCTTAGAACCTGCACCTGTGTTGTGCCCCATGGCCGGGCTTCCAACTGGCATCTTTCAGCAGGATAATGCTCCCACAAACAGCAAGGGTTTCCCAGGAATGTCTCCTCCAGATTGCAACACTTCCTTGGCTGGTCACAATATTTATCAGCAATCAAGCCTTTATGGGAGCAGTTATACGCCAGCTTTGGCAAGTGTGTTTGACAAGTGTGCAGGATCTACAGGCCCAGCTGCTACAGTTGTGGGTAAATGTTCTGCAGGATGCCGTACGGAACCCAACCGTCTCTTATCTTGTATCCAGACTAGAGGCTCAACAGGGTAGTGATTTATTGTTCTCCACAATAAGCTTAATAATCTTTTCACTCTAATGCTGTACACACATCATGACATTCACACACACAACGATTCAGTCCATCAACCCTGAATGACGAAACTGGAGATCCTGTTCTTCATCAGACTTTGACTTTAATCCTGGAGCTGCGGGATGTTCTGCGCACTGAAGGTCTCAATTTCCCTTAAAGTTTTGAGGATCAAACGCTGCTGTTTATTTAACACCAAGGACTAACCACAGGATTAACATCTCTTACGGTACCCGCGCTCACCCTCGTACGCCTTTCTCTTCACTGCTTCTGACGCAGTGTGTGTTACGATCCTGCTGTCGGGTCGGGTTGCCCTCATCAGAAGACTAGAAGCAGCAGAGCGGTTTCATAACACCAAACACAAGCAGGGAGGTCATCAGAATTGGCTTCCTAAGTCCCTGAAAATCCCCTCTGCCTTCGCTTTCCCGCTGCACACTAATGAGAAACGGGGAGCCGGGCTCCAGGCCTCGTGACCCTGGGCTGAACCCAAGCGCCCGGCTGCCTCGGCTCGGCCGGCAGCGGCCCAGCGCGGTTTTTACAGCAATGTGATTTCTCCTTGCCAACGTAAACCTCAGTGCAGGAACTGTACTGCATTCAGAGGGCTGTTCTGGAAAGTCGCAGTGACGGTTGGGAATAAATTAGGCAGCAGTGACCTAGCACCGGGCAAAGACAGGGAATGTTATGGGTTAAATTCCAGACGAATGGGTGGAGATGCCTCGGAACCACACGGCAGTGAAAATATGAAGTCCAGAAGGCTTGGAGCGTCGTTCTTTTTATACTGTTTGAACGAGCCGCTGTGGTGGCATTCCGAATAGAATTATGGTTATTCCTTTGTGCTTTCTATTAAGAAAAGGTCAAATGGAAAACTAATTTGTGGGGCTAATTGCCTTACGACCAAAGCCAAACAGAGACAGTCTACCAGCGTTTGCTCTCTGCTGCAGCTTGTGGCTGCCATTGCCAGAGCCTGTGTGTACAATTGTGGGAATTTTGATGTGTGATTCACGTCGCGCATCTTTACTCCAACAACAGCCGCTCACAAGGCCTGCTTTCACTGCTTTGTGTCGCCATTACCATTCATTCATTCCACTCAAAGGCCGGAGTCACCACAGTTTCCTCGCTCACTTTCTTTCCTCTTTCTTTGGGCCCTGTGCTGCCAAGCGCACTTCTATTCTTCACTGTAGAACGCCACCTTTCACTTCCTTTGACGTGCCAAAGCTTTTGTCTTAAGTCAGAGAGAGAGAGAGAGAGAGAGAGAGAGAGAGAGAGAGAGAGAGAGGGAGCCGGAGCGAGAGAGCTGCAGGGGAAATCAGAGCACAACAGAACATGTTTTGGTTTTTACAGGATGCTTTTCCCAAGATTTAGTGAGATTAATCTTACTTTCCACTGGAACTATGGATGTGGTCCGATTCCATGATATGCTGACATTGGATACAACACACCAATCAGCCATGACATTGTGATCACCTCCTTGTTTCTGCACTTCGTAAACACATTATCAGCTATTCTGATAATAGCTATTCTATAATTCCAGACTGTAGTTCATCTGTTTCTCTGCATCCTTTATTCTCCTCCTTTCATCCTGATCTTCAATGATCAGGACCCCACAGGACCACCACAGAGCAGCTGTTATGTGGGGGGTGGGTTGTTCTCAGCACTGCAGTCACACTGACGTGGTGGTGGTGTGTTAGTGCGTGTTGCGCTGGTACGAGTGGATCAGACACAGCAGGGCTGCTGCCTAGACATGGGGGACACACCAGATATCTCCAAGATGAACCGGAGTGGTCAACCCCACAACCCTGGATCGCTGCGTGCCACTTAAAATCTGATTTTAAAAATGATTTGATTCAATTCCATTCATTAAATTCATGTTCTATTATAGTGTACAGAAAAATCTGGACAACAGGACAAAACAGAAAGAATGTGGAGAACACCTTATTTATAACAGTGTGTAAGGCTACCTCCACCATGTTTGAAGGCCATACTTCAAACAGTACTTTTGGGTTGAGTTGAGGAGTTGGGGATGAGGTTGGGTGGTGATCATCCAACATCCTGACCTCACTATCATTCTCGTTGCAATCAAATCGTCACAGCAATGTTCCAAAATCTTGTAGAGAGTCTTTCCTGGACAGTAGAGACAGTTACTCCAACAAAAGCAGGAGAAACTATTTTTAATGCCCTTGATTTCAGAAGAAATGAGCAGTAAATGAGCTGGTTGTCTTTATAACTACAGGAAAAGTGTGTAAGGCTACCTCCACCATGTTTGAAGGCCATACTTTAGCCCTCCAGAGTTCAATCAGTCAATCAATGTTTATTTATGTAGCGCTTTGTTCAAGGGAGTTGTCACAAAGCAGCTTTACAGAAAACCGGGTCCAAGCCTCAAATGAACAACCAGCGGGCAATGGTGGCAGAGAAACTGCCTCGGGCTAAGAGGAAGAAACCTTGAGAGGAAACAAGGCTGAAGAGAGGAGCTTTGGAGCAGTGGAACTATGTTCTCTGAAATGATGGAGCTCCTTCCAGTACTTTTGGGATGAGTTGAGGAGTTGGGGATGAGGTTGGGTGGTGATCATCCAACATCCTGACCTCACTATCATTCTCATTGCAGTCAAATCGTCACAGCAATGTTCCAAAATCCTGTAGAGAGTCTTTCCTGGACAGTAGAGACAGTTACTCCAACAAAAGCAGGAGAAACTATTTTTAATGCCCTTGATTTCAGAAGAAATGAGCAGTAAATGAGCTGGTTGTCTTTATAACTACAGCAAAAGTACAAGTGACATGTTAGGTTGCTCCCTGTCGAGTGTATTTGCTGTCAGGGCCCGACTTGCTGCCCACATTGGCCTCGGCTTCTCCGGGGAACCGGACCAAGGGTTTGACTTTGGATTGACTTTGACCTAAAAGAATCTACTGTGCAACCACATCAGTTCTCTTGTTTGTGGTTTTTCTCTCAGTTCTGCCTGGAACAGGCCGAGGCTTTCAGTTCTCTCCGGGCGGAGAGGGATTTTTTCAGCTCTGGAGTGGTTAAACACATGAACATCTTGGATGGACCTGGGAACGGAAGTCTGCGGAAGTCTCTGAAAATGCATCTGTTAGATACAGCAAGCCAATCTTCTGTACAGCATGCAAACATTTTAACCCCTCGAAGCTCAGGCTCATCGTTGTGACGGACTGATTTACAAACTGACAGAGCAATATGTAAGCCGCGCTGTGTGGACAAAAGTATTGGGACACCTGCTCATTTACTCTTTCTAATCAAATCAAGGGTATTAAAAGGTTTGATCTGCTTTTTGGAGTAACTGTCTCTACTGTCCCAGGATTGCTGTGAGGATTTGATTGCATTCTCACTAACAAGAGGGTTAGTGGGGGTGGTGTTCATCATTCCCATTGATTGCTCAGCACCCCTTAAGCTGTGATCCTGGAAACACCCCTGAGGACCACAGTTCCACTGCTCCACTACTCTTTATTTTATATATATACATCTGAATGGTTGGTTCATTGTTCCTTGAATTGTATCTATCCATCTTGTAGCTGGTCATCCTCTTCCTCTTTTACCTTCAACTCTTCCAAGCATGATGATCTTCTCTACTGAATTGGTCTTCTCATAATGTATCCAAAGTAAGTGAAGTGAAGAGGTTCAGCCTGACCTTCTGGGCTTCCAGTGAGAGGTTATGCTCGATTTGGTCCACGATCAATTTGTTTGTCTTCTTGCTGTCCAGGGAACTCTCAGAATTCTCACCAACACCAAAGTTCAAAGATATCTATATGTCTCCTGTCTTGCATGTGTGTTGTCCAGCTTTCACAACCATACAGAACCTCGGAGAAAACCGTCGTCTGGATAATTCTGATCTTGTTTGTAAAGACAGATCTTTACATATGACGATGTATCAATCTCTGTGGAATTTCTTGAGTGCTGGATCCTTTTTTTGTAGACAAAAGCTGTCTATCATCTCAACATCTTCTCCATCAATGGTAAAGCTGGAAGTGTTTCCTGTCATCATGACTTTAGTCTTCTTCATATTGAGCAAATATGAAACATCTTTTCCTTCTGTTCTTTAACCCTTTCCATAAGGGCCTTCAGGTCTTCTAGACTTCCCACTATGAGTGTTGTGTCATTCGTACATCAAAGATTATTGATGTTCCTTCCACCAATCCTGAATCCTCAGTCACTTTCCTCCAGTCCTCCAGCACATTCTTTCTTGTCTACTTTCTTTGGTATTGGGACATAGACTGACCTCTTCCATTCTGCTGGACATTGAGCTGTTTTCCGTATTTGTTGGCATAGTTTGGTCAGTACTTTAACTGACTCATCCTCAGAATCCTGAAATACCTCTATTGATATGTTTTGGATTCCTGTGGCTTTCTGTGATCATGTGGTCTGTCTGACTTTGTCTTCTAGAACTTAAGGATCTTCTGTGTAGCCAACATCGACAAACGTGTCTTTGTAATTTATGTCTTTTTTGTAAAGGTCTTCTGTGTTTTCCTTCCATCTTTCTTTGATCTGTTTTTCATCCGTGATGATTTGTCTCTTTGCATCTCTTAAGGTTCCAACTCATGGCTGAAATTCATTTCTGATCTCCCGTATCCTCTGAAAAACAGTCCTGGTTTTACCACATTTGTTCCCCTTTTCAGTCTATTTGCAGATGTTGATGTAGAATTTGTCCTTATTCTTCCAGGCAGCTCTCTGAATTCCCAGTTTAGTTCTCTTAAATGATTTGTCCCTCTTGATTTTTGCATCTCTTCTCTCCACTGTATCGTCAGACATTCGCTTCGTTTTCTTTCTCTTTCTCATTCTTCCCAGGTTTTTCTCAGATTTTTCTTTCACAACCTCTTTGAGTTCCATCCAAAGTTCCTCTGGTTCTTTCTCAGTTATGTCCAGCATGTGAAACTGATTCTTTTATTTTCTTTGAAGGCAGGTGGTATGTGCTCCAGGTCATACTTTGGGACTTTGTCATTTACAGCATTGCATCCCATGATGTCTTGTTGACATTGTTGTTGACGATGAAAGCCACTCCATTTCTCTGCTGTTTGTGACCCGAGTAGTAGATGCTGTGTTCCCCTGATGAAAAGTCCTGTTCCGGTCTATTTTGGCTTGCTGATCCCGAGGATAATGATGTGTAGACGGTCCATCATTCATGTTGGTATGTTCCAGGTTTCTCAACCTCAGCAACTAGACTTCCCAAGGACTTTGATCTTTGACTGCCATCCAACCTGAAGGCACCATCTTTTGGCACTATCTCGCGAATCGTTCTGTTTTGTCTATCCATGTGGTTTTCTTGTTAGAAGTACAGAATGGTTTACCATTGAATTGATGTCTTTGTCGTTGTCACCGTTGTGATCATCTGCCAATGATATCATCCTGTATCGCCGTCTGGCACCTCTGCTTAGACCTTTCTTCCATTGGAGATCCTGAAGGAGTTAAGACTTCAAGCAGCATAGCTCTCTGCTTCACTGATGCCCACAAGCCTCCTCACCTTGACAAGGCACCATACCATGAGAAGGCTCCAGGCTCTATGCTGGGGGCTTTATACCCCTCTAGCCCATGCCTGGCATTAGACATGGTGCCCCATAGGTTTACCATCTTCTAACGGCTACTTCCAGCATGATGATGCACCAAATCTCAAAGCAAAGGTACTCTCAAACTGGTTTCATGAACATGACAGTGAGTTCAGTGTTCTTCAGTGCTGGTTCTTCCCAGTCACCGGATCTGAATCCAGTATAACAGGTTTGGAATGTGGTTGAACGGGAGTGAAAGTGCTCCTGAAAAATCAACAGGAACTATATGATGCAATCGTGTCAACATGGACTAGAATCTCAGAAATGCTTCCATCTTCTGGAATCCAACAGATTGGCTGTTCTTCTCATTTGGGACACAGACCCCTGGTGTGGGGGTGGGCTGTAGTAGAGCTCCTCCACACTCTGTACAGCTCATGTAGGAGGTGAGAAGTGAAGACCCTTCTCTTTTAAGTGCATTTAACTCGTTAGGTTTTATAATAATATAGAATCTTGTGGGTCTCGAGGTTCAATCTGACATTTTTTTCGGGAACATCTGAGTTTGAGGAATCTCTGGATCAGAGCGTCTGCCAAATGCTGTAAATGTAAATGTAATGTGAGGTGGCACAAACAGGATGTTGCGTTATTTAAGGGAATAAGGGGTCCGGTTTGGACTCAGGGTCCGTTGAATTCTGACACTTTTTTCATTCTGTAAAATTCTTGTACATCAGTGTTTACTGACCTCCAGTGACCCTCACGCTGAATCCTTCATTTTTACTTCTCTCTCTCTCTCTCTCTCTCCCTCTCTCTCTCTCTCTCTCTCTCTCTCTCTCTCTCGCTCTCATTCTGTTGGGGTTGGACATTCTCCCTCTTGCAGTGTTTGAGGGCAGTAGGGAATCCACGCTCAGTTTGCTGTGTGTGTGTGTGTGTGTGTGTGTGTGTGTGTATGTGTGTGTGCGCATGTGTGTGTGCACGTCGGAGGATGAGCGCTGCAGATTGCTGGTGAAGGATGTGTGTGTGGGACCATGTTGCAGGTGAGTCTGCTCGTACTGCACACACTTTTCTGTTTCTCTGTAACTCATCTGCTGGCCCTGCTGGTCTGATACTGGTGTGGTGGACTGGTGTGGTGGACTGGTGTGGTGGACTGGTGTGCTCACAGTCAGCGAGAGGGTCTCAGGTCTGCAGGAATGTTGACTTTGCAGATGTTGCTGTTCTCCATGTATCTGACTGAACTCCTAATATGGACTTTGTTGAGTTCCTCTAAATGCCTGAAATGCTTGTGCAGAAGGTGGACACTGCAGCTTGGATTTCCAGCCGTGTGTGTGTGTGTGTGTGTGTGTGTGTGTGTGTGTGTGTGTGTGTGTGTGTGAGTTTGTACACTGTCTGTCAATAGTTTGGGGAAACCAAACATACAGTGCATGTTCATGGCTAATGCACTGTATGTCCAAATGTTTGCGGACACCCCATCTAAGGAGCACATTCAGCTAATTCAAGTGCTGACACAAATGTGCAAATGCACTCACAGCTTCTCTAGTCCCTGTACAGAAGTTATGCCAATAGAACTCTCTGGAGCATGTAAATATTAATATATTGTTACCATGTCAGGTGTGGGCTAGAGGGGTCTACAGTCCCCCCCCCCCGCATTGAGCTGTGGAGCAGTGGAACTGTGTTCTATGGAATGATGGAGCTCCATCCAGTTGGGGTGATGAGGTGGGGTGGACAGTAGAGGCAGTTACTGTTTTTTAATGCCCCTGTTTTCAGAACACAAAGATCTGATAAGTGGATACTCAATAAAGAAGTCCCTGGATCATGAAAAGCATGGTGACTTGCTGTTTGGCATATTTGTGTCTCAGCACTGGTGTCTTGGGGTCCATTTGGGTGGAGTTTCCATGTTCTCCCCACGTCTGGGTTTCCTCCAACTCTGGTTTCCTCCCAGTCCCAAAACATGGAGATCAGGTGAACTGGTTACTGTAAATTACCTTGGTATGCGGGAACATTTGTGTGTGTGTGGGTGTGTGGGTGTGTGTGTGGTGTGGGTGTGTGTGTGTGGGTGTGTGTGTGTGGGTGTGTGGGTGTGTGTGTGTGGGTGTGTGTGCTTGAGAACTAGCTGTAATAATTTGGCTGAAATAAAAAATAAACAAAGACTGAATAATTAATACCATACAATGTCTTGTCCTGAGTGTGTGACCTGTCCTGAGTGTGTGTCCCGTCATGAGTGTGTGTGTCCTGTCCTGAGTGTGTGTGTCCTGTCCTGAGAGTGTGTGTCCTGTGCTGAGTGTGTCCTGTGCTGAGTGTGTGTCCTGTGCTGAGTGTGTGTCCTGTCCTGAGTGTGACCTGTCCTGAGTGTGTGTGTCCTGTCCTGAGTGTGTGTCCTGTCCTGAGTGTGTGTGTCCTGTCCTGAGTGTGTCCTGTCCTGAGTGTGTGATCTGTCCTGAGTATGTGGATGGTCTTGATTGTGTGACCTGTCCTGAGTGTGTTATTTTAGAGCACTATGGTCAGTAAATCAGTCCAGAGCTGCTGCATTCCTCCAGCACTAGAGAGGGTCAAGAGGCAGGGCCAGTGTCCAGCACTCAATGCTGTGTTGACATAAGACCCGTCCAGCTCTTTCACATCTGAAGAAGAGCTGGAAGGGAAGAAGAATGTAAATATGCGAGATATGTGAGTGTTTCCCAGGCTGTGTTACTGCCGTCCCTTCGACAGCCTGTGTGTGTGTGTCAGTTTGAACAGACGTGCGGTGTGTGTGCGTGTGTGTGTGTGTGCGTGTGTGTGTGTGTGTCTGTGTGTGCTGTTTGTCTCGCCATATGGCACAGAATGTCTCACCATTAAGTGACTGAGCTCCGATATTTGCTTCAGAAGTTGGTGTGAATGAGGCGTCACATCCTCCCTGCAGCGTTAACTCTAAACGAACCCTTTCAGGCCTTAAAGTGACCACTTGACTCATCTCTGCCCATCACTGATCAACCGTAACATTAAAACCAACCAGAAGGAAACCAATGAAAATGAAAACATCAGGCAGGTCTTGTGTGGTGTTCCTGGTATGCAGTGGTCAGTACCTACCAAGCGTCCTCCAAGGAGGGACAGTCGGTGAACCAACAACTGGGTCACGGGCACCCAAAGCTGATGGATGCTCATGGAGGTCCCATCTCACAACTAGGTTATCTGCTGTAAAGTCTTGGTGCCAGATACAACAGGACACTGAGGACATTCAGTGGTCTTATGGAGTCTGTGCCTTAATAATTGGTTTGGTGGCAAAAGTGGGACCTATAGAGTATTAATCAATATTGGGGTTTTAATGTTATGGCTGATTGGAGTTTATTCAGGCTGAGTTGTAGGGTTGCTGAGAGCCATTATGGTGATGTAAGTCAGGCAGATCATCCATTGGATATTGGATGACCACCACCCCAGCTGATCCCCAGTTCCAACTCCCCAGTTCCAACTCCCCAGTTCCAACTCCCCAACTCCTCCCAGTGGGCCTGGATGGAGCTCCATCATTCCAGAGAACACAGTTCCTCTGCTCCACAGCTCAGTGCTGGGGGGCTTTATACCTCTCTGGTCCACACCTGGTATTAGACATGGAGACAGTAGGCTCATGTTTGTTTATCTGCTCCAGTCCTATTCTATTGGCAGCACTTCTCGACAGGGTACTGTTGAGATGAAGACTTTTGATCTTCTGTTCTGTCTTGAGAGAAAAACCTCAGTCCCTCATGGTCTAATTGCTCCAATCCTGGACAGCACTAAAGCTTTGGGAATAGACTTAACTGTGTGTGTGTGTGTGTGTGTGTGTGTGTGTGTGTGTGTGTGTGTGTGCATGCTTTTGGTCTTGATGTTTCTCAGAATAGTCTCCCAGTACAAAGCCACAGATTTCTGGCCTCCTGCTCCAGAAGCCTTTTTAAGAACTGGAAGACGAGTCCAACATAAACTACAGAGCTGACATATAAGAGAAGACAGACGGACAGACGGGAAGACATGGGTGTGTGTGGCCTTTAATGCAGTGCTGGAAAAAGCTGGCATGGCACACCGATCCCAAGGCCAAGCATGACATCACACACACCAGGGCACCCACTATCGCAAATCTGTCAGCCTCAGAGCGAGCGAGAGAGGGAGAGAGCAGGTTCCAGAGTCGAGTTAGAAACCGGATCTGGCCGGGGGTTTGGTCAGCTTCGGACATCATTACTCATATATTCGTCTGGTTCGGGTCAAGTTCTAGTTCTGTATCTGGGTTCATCACCCTTTTCCAAAAACACATTTAGGCTTTGTTGGGTAAAAATGGGTTCAGATGGAATTTCATTGGGTTGTAGTCAGATGTAGATGGAATTTGGTTGGCTGTATTCGGATTCTGATGGAATATGGTTGGCTGTATTGGGATTCTGATGGAATTTGGTTGGCTGTATTGGGATTCTGATGGAATTTGGTTGGCTGTATTCGGATTCTGATGGAATTTGGTTGGCTGTATTTGGATTCTGATGGAATTTGGTTGGCTGTATTCGGATTCTGATGGAATTTGTTTGGCTGTGGTCAGGTACAAACAGAACGTTATTGGGTTGTAATTGTATGAGGACGGTTTGCTATGGTTGGGTTTAAGCAGAATTGTTTTGGGCTACATTTGGGTAGAGACAGAATTGTTGCGTTCGGAATTATCAGGTTGTAGTCATATTAAGATGGAATTCTGTTGCATGTATTTGGGTTCAGATGGGATTTTTTTGGATCCAATCAGATCCAGATTTTTGTTGGGCAGCAGTTGGGTTCAGACTGAATCTTGTTGGGTTTTAACTGTATTAGGATGGAATTTTGTGGCCTACATTTGGATTCAGATGGAATTTTGTTCAACAGCAGTTTGGTTTAGATGGAATTTTGTTGCGTACATTTGGGGATTGTGTTGGACTATAGTTTGATTTGGGTGGAATTTTGTTGGCCTGCATTAACTTCAGACAGAAATGTTGGCTTAAGACAGAATATAATTGGACACATTCCGATTCAAATGAAAATGTATTGATTATTTTTGGATGGAAATGGAATTTTGTTGCCTACATTTGGGTTCAGAAGAGGTTTCTTTGGGCTCCAGTTTGATTAGGATGGAATTTTGTTGGGCTTTATTCGGGTTCAGACAGTCATGTACTGGACTGCAGTTGGATTCAGTCAGAGCTTTGTTGGTCAGTCTTAATACATCTGTATCATATTGTACGTTTATCGGGGAAACCTGTACCATTGAAATAAGGCTCTAGTTCCATGTTGAGCTTCTAGTCTGGATACAAGAGATACGGTTGGGTATGGAGGTGTGCAGGTTCCATACGGCATGCTGCAGCACAGTTACCCACTGATGTTGCAGCTGGGCCTGTAGATCCTCTACACTCATAGTTTACCGAAGCTGGTGTCCAGCTGTTCCCATAAATACTTGATAAATGCTGGAAGCGGGCTGGACAAGGAAATATGGTTGTAGGATGTCCTGCATATGTTGCTGAGCTGTTAGTGTCCCTCGTATCACTACTAAGGGTGAAGGACTGTTGTATGGGATGCTCCCCAGATCATCACACCAGCAGTTGTGTGGTCAGCATCTCGTGAGCACTGATGAAGGACTAGAGGATGACCAACACAAACTATGCAGAAACAGATGAGCTGTGGGGGGCTTTATACCCCTCTAGTCCTCGGCTGGTATTAGACATGGTGCCAACAGGGTCATGTTTGGTTATCTGCTCCAGAGAGTCCTATTCTATTGGCAGTACTTCTCTACAGGGACTAGACAAGCTGTGTGTGCATTTGCATATCTGTGTCAGCAATGGGTGCAGCTTAAAGTAGCGGGAATGTGTTCATCATAAGGGGTGTCCATAAATATGTGGACACACAGATGTTATAGTGCTCACTTATGTGAACTCTGACCTCAGGCAGGTCCATTCAGAGGTCAAACTGCTCAGCAGGTGAGGAGAGCAGACGGGCTGGAGAGAGACCCGACTCGGCCTGCGGCCCTTCAGCCTGTAAATCAGGAGGGAGCAGGACAGATGGAGGACGGCGGGCTTCAGTGGATTTCGCTCACACTCCATTCTTCACAGCGTGATGAGCACCACAAGGGAGTGTCAACATCTAGACACTCTTCTGCACAGTCAGGATCTGCTGAGTAAGCACTCTCTGGGCTGGGTCTAGTGTTATGTAGGAACACGTTGAATGGCATCGTCCTGTCGCAGTATCGATCCAGGTCCAATGAGTCAAAATCCCCCCCCAGAGCCTGCTGCTGCACCTATTTACTGATACACGACTGACCACAGCTGGCAGAACTGGAGAGCGGTTATCCCTGCAACTGCAATAATCCGTCCGATGTTTTGATGGACCCATTATGAGAACATGAAAACCATCAATTGTTCCACCGCCTTGTGGAAACCACACTTGAATCCTTGAGTTCATTCCTGGACTTTGTGATCCTTGGTGGGTGTTCCACTATGTCTTGGTTGTCCAGCAACAACAAAATCCAGGACGGGTCCAGATAGGATGACCTGGGCTTTAACCATTCAGGTTCCCAAGCGCTGGACCACCTCGAGGAGAAACTGCTGGTTACAGGACGTACAATGAATTCGATCTGATCTGATTATGAAATCTGTGGTAATGGCAGATGTACACAGGATCCT
Source organism: Acestrorhynchus altus (assembly GCA_034509495.1). NCBI lineage: Eukaryota > Metazoa > Chordata > Actinopteri > Characiformes > Acestrorhynchidae > Acestrorhynchus > Acestrorhynchus altus. The sequence goes on from CM067507.1 coordinate 36,266,323, forward strand.
GGGGTCCTCAGGCCTCGTCAGGGTGGGTCTGTGATGGCTGATGCACATCTACACTGCATTGCTGAAGAAAAGAAGGATGTGGAGATGTTCTGAGATGTGCTCTTCCTACAACGCTGAAACGTGTCCAAACAGCATGTCCCAACACATCGTCCCCTCAGGCAGGGCTGCTGTCCGCTTGCCAACTTATACTGCAGCTGCATAACACACAAGCATACGCACGCACACACACACACACACACACACACACACACACACACACAAGGAAGTGCACTTAGAGTGTGTGTCTGTGTGTGTCTGTGTGTGTGTGTGTGTGTGTGTGTGCATGCATGTGTGTATGTGTCTGTAAATCTGTGTGTCTATGTTTCTGTCTGTTTGTGTGTGTGTGTGTGTGTGTGTGTGTGTGTGTGTGTGTGTGTGTGTGTGTGTGTGTATGTAAGCGTCCTCTTTCTCATAGGTCTGAGCTCTGCTTTCTTTTTCTCTCTGACCACTAATGTTCCAGTGGCTCGGCTCTCAGACGGCTCTTTAAACTGACCAGAGAGGACAAAGAGGTCAAACCAGCATGATGTGCAGGACTGCCTCTGTCTCTCTCTCTCTCTCTCTCTCTCTCTCTCTCTCACTCACTCTCTCTCTCTCTCTCTCTCTTTTTATCTCTCTTTTTTCTTATAAAAGGAATATTGTTTCCCAGGGTCATTTGGACTCTTGGTTTTCACGTCTTTCTGCCTGCATGTACTTGTTTAGTGCTGTTGGTGACGGAGGCCAAAGCTGAGTCTGTTTACTCAGTAGCCAGAATGAACCAAATAAGACCCAAATAATCAAAACTGACGGTCAGATTATGGATTCGAAATCACGTTTCACATCACTGATCAAATCTGACATGAACATCGACCCTCCTCTGCTCGCGGCATGACAACATGGGAATTGACTGGGACTTGTATGAACCATCAGGACAGCCAAATCTGATCTGACTAACAAAACGTTGGGCCTTTTTTAGGTCAATCCTCCTGGACTCCTGACGAATCGTCTGTCCCTCAGTGCCTTATGTCCTCTGCCTCTGTGTTTCCTCTCGCTGTTCTCTCCCCCCTCAGTGTCCGGTCTTCTGTTCACATGAGCACTAAATAAATGTGTTTTTCTTCTGGACTTTCCCCACATTCGGTATGTGTGTGTGTGTGTGTGTGTGTGTGTGTGTGTGTGTGTGTGTGTGTGTGTGAGGGGGGGGGGTCAGTGTTTTTCCTGTGCGCAGTGTATCCTCTCCTCTGCTGCCTTCAAAGGTGTCCAAGGCCAGGCCTCCCTCTCAGCATTGAGGAACTGCAGCAGATTTAAATTTAGCTTTAAACCTGAGCACATCTGCAGCCCAAACAGCGCGAAACGTATGATGACAGTGTCGTCCGGGAGATCTGTCAACAGAACAAGGACAGTGTGGTAAAAACATCTGTCCTGTCTTGCATAGGAGTGACCAAACAGACTGGATGTGGCTCAGGCTGAGTAATGTAGCAGGTTTCCACCGTTCAGCTTTGTCTGGCCACTTAGGACCATTTTGGGGGACCCCACTGAGGGCTATTGCCCCCAACGACATAGCCCTTAAAGTCACTCAGGCACACAAACCCCACCACCATGATAAGGGGGTGATCCAAGGAGGGCAAATGGGTTTCCTCCAAAGTGACTAGACTCTCCCTTAGGGAAAGAGTGAGAAGTTCAATCGTCCTCCTGGACACCTCCCTTGTGACAAGTTCCTCAGGCCCCTTTATACACTCCTACCGAGTGTCTCCACCTTTTAGATGTAAAGTCAGAGACAGAAGCTCATCTGTTTCTGCACAGTTTATGTTGGTCATCGTCTTGTCCTTCATCAGTGCTCACAGGACGCTGCCCACAGGACGCTGTCGGCTGGACATTTCTGGTTGGTGGACTGTTCTCGGTCCAGCAGTGACACTGAGGGACACTACAGCAGCTCTGCTGCATCTGATCCACTCATACCAGCGCAACACACACTAACACACCACCACAACGTCAGAGCTGAAAATGAACCTCTTCTGTGAGGTCCTGACTTTGCAAAGACAGTTTCACAGTAGTGACACCATAGCAACCACCTGGGATAACACAGGGAACAGCAGGGAAATCGATAATCGGGAACATCAGTAGATGCTTGTTGATATGTATTAGCCAGCTTTCATTCGTTCATCACCTGAGGTAGTCCATAAACCTACTTGGAGATGAAGGCTTGCCTGACTGTATGTCCTGGAGCTCAGCTGAGACAGAAATATGTGTTTAATCTCATCAGTCGCCCCCACCCTTCGCCTTCCGAAGGCACCTGCAGGCCAAGCCAAGGAAAAGCCTCCATGCAAGCGTTCCTCACAGCAGCTGCGTTCGACTATGGCAGGAAAAGTGGAGCAGTGGCAGTAATGACTGGTTTTCTTCTCCTAAATGTTCCTGTGGTTTCTCCAGAGATCCTGTGATCTTACCGGCCTTGGTGAGGATGTATCGATGTTCTTTGTGAGGCCATCATGCTCGGTCAGAGGAGCTGTGTGTGTTGGCATGTCCTGCACCTCTGAATTGCATTGAATCAGAATGTCCAAGTCTTGTTAAAGCCTCGGGAAACTGAATCCAAGTTAATTTAACGGTGAGTCTGTATTGTTATCAGTTTTATTCTCTTTTCATTTGGTCAGATTATGATTCTTTAGATTGTTTTTTTCTCTGTTGCTCAGAAATGAATAAGGTGCCCCCTTCCAATGTCACAGTGGTGCAAATACACTAGTAACACCCAACCAACCAATTGTTAGCACCCTAAAAACCAAATGTGTTGCCATAGCAACCACTTAGTAATGCCACCACCTCGCAAAATACAGCAAGTGCATAGCAACACCATAGCAACAGTGTAGTATTCCCATAGGAATCACCTGGGACGAATCAGCAACTGCCTGGGGACCCTCTAACACCAACTGTGATACCACAGCAACTACTTAGCAACACTTCACCAACCAACTTGTCACTTAGGAACACCATAGTAAACACCTGGATTACAATAGCATCCAACTGTGTTGCCATAGCCACCACCTTAGATAATATAGCAAGTGCCTAGCAACACCATATCAATACACCAGCAACACCTGGGTTACAATAGCAACTGCTTAGTAGCACCATAGCAACCACCTCAGATAACACAGCAAGTGCCTAGCAACACCATATCAACACATCAGCAACACCTGGGTTACAATAGCAACTGCTTAGTAGCACCAGAGCAACCACCTCGGATAACACAGCAAGTGCCTAGCAACACTACACCAACCACCTGGACGCCTGGGTTAAAATAGCAACCAACTGTGTTGCCAACTACCTAGTAACACCATAGCAAACACCTAGCACCGGAAATGCACTTTTGTACTCAAATCGTGGTTGCCTTGGCAACTTAGCATCACAGTAACATTTGCGTAATTAGTAAATGGCAGATTTATTTCAGCATATTTGTCTCAGTGTCAGTTTGTGGTCTGATCCTGATCTGTGGTAATGGTCAGTTCATTTAGACCGGTCATGGAAATGATGTTATCGACTTATTGTATAATTCACGACGATATTGTTCATGTTTTATTTTATTTATCTTTTATTTCACTTAATGTGCCGGAATATTCTTATCCATTTTATTTTTTTAATGATCAAGTATCATCATGAAAAATCGTGACAGACCTGCATCTGTTTATGTAGTCAGCTGTTCTTGTGGTACTATTAAGGGAGCTCTAAAGGAAGCACAGGCGAAGGCCAAAGGGAAGGCCTGTGTGGTTTCTCTCGACAGAAGCTCGGCGTCCTAATTTAGAGCTGAGCTGCCCTTCTTTCAGATCAGCCTCAATCAGCCTCATTCCACACAAATGAAGGCATGTGACTCGTTCTCCATTGTTTGGGGGGAGTTGCCGTTATGTGTCGTAATAAGTTGTGCTCTGCTGGTTTTCAACACAGCCATTCAGAACACATCGGGGGATGGAGGGGGGTTGATTTGAGGCCTCGCTGTCCATCCCCACGATGTGCTGAATGAACGTTTGAATGCATGGAGCTGATGCTTGTGGGGTCGACCACACAGGAGCAGACAGGAGTGATGGGGAGGTGAAGAATGGATGGTGCAGAGGAGCCTGCCTACAAGTTTTTGTCACAATCTTGTAATTCATGACCCTGTGTCACTGATCAGTTATATCATATTTTCACAGTGACTCCAGAGAGTCCTATTCTATTGGCAGTACATCTCTACAGGGACTAGACAAGCTGTTGTCTGTGTCAGCAATGGGTGCACCTTAAAGTAGTTGAAGGGGTGTCCACAAACATTTGGACATGCACTGATCTGCCATGACTTGTTTCTACCCTCACTGTCCACTCTATCAGCTCCTCTGATCACACAGGAGCACTTTGTGGTTCTATAATTCCAGACTGTAGTTCATCTGTTTCTCTGCAGACTTTATTCTCCTCCTTTCACCCTGATCTTCAATGATCAGGACCTCACAGGACCACCACAGAGCAGATATTATGTGGGTGGTGGGTCATTCTCAGCACTGCAGTCACACTGACATGGTGGTGGTGTGTTAGTGTGTGTTGCGCTGGTACAAGTAGATCAGACACAGCAGTGCTGCTGGAGTGTTTAAACACTGTGTCCACTCACTGTCCACTCCATTAGACACTCCTACAGAGTGTCTCCACCTTGTAGATGTAAAGTCAGAGACAGAAGCTCATCTGTTTCTGCACAGTGTGTGTTGGTCATCCTCTAGTCCTTCATCAGTGCTCACAGGACGCTGTTGGCTGGATATTTCCGGTTAGTGGACTGTTCTTAGTCCAGCAGTGACACTGAAGGGTCCAAGAAGAATGGCTCTAAGAAATCTTTGAAAGCTCAGTATTGCCATTATATTCATCTGCAACATTAAAGGACTTTAAAGGAGTTTCATTAAAGAACAGCAGTTGTATCACTTCTCCATCAGTTCGGTGTCGGTATTGACCTTCAGAAATTCCCTGCTTGTGGCTGTCTCCTAGTTCCGTGGTTAAGTAACGTGTCTCCTCATTAGTCATTCCTCTTTAAAGAGACAAAGCCTCGCGTTAAGTAGCGCTTGGAAAGCAGTGAGGCCACTTTGCATAAGCGCCCATGTTCAGTCGTGTTGCGCCGAAGCGCACTTTAGATGCAAATCAGCCAGCGGATGCTTAATTATTCGTCCTTGTTGACGTGTTACTGTGGAGACGAGGAGGGCTCTGTCCTTTTATAGGACCTGAAAGAGAGCAGGCTGTTCTCACAGTCCTTGCCGCGCGTCTGCTCCTCCGGACCTCCCACGCACTGATGGTGTCTCTGCAGCTTCTGGAAGGTGAAGCACAGTGCTGTCTTTCATCTGCACCATTCAGCTTCCAGTTAGGGAAAGAACACTGTTTCACAGGTTGCCCTCAGAGCAGGAGGATGAGAGGGGCCACTTCTGGGATTGTTCTACACTAGAGATGGACCAGAAACTTTGTTTATTAAGCCCAGTGTGTCAGGCGAGTGGATGGATGGATAGATCATAAGTGACAGAGGGGCCTGGTATACAGTCAGTCGGTGGTGGGATTAGATGGTAATTAGATGGTAATCGTTTTTCGTCTGAGGAATTTAGTAGTTTTGGTAGTGCACTTGATTAGACATGACACTGCTAAACCAGTGGCGCAAAACACTTGACCACACCTGAACACTGACCATAAGCAACCCCATATTCCCCTATTGCAGCTCATATAGCGATATGACCAGTTAAAGGAGTTTCTCTGGTGGGCGGGATTTATGTAAATGTCAGAACACATGCCCAGAGAGGTGGACAGTCCTATCCATGGTGCCCAGGGAGCAGTGTTGGAGTTAAGTGCTCAAGGGAATCAAGGCTGCTTCCCCAAACACCAGGCCACAGCTACCCTTCACATTTTATTACTTCCATGTACTGAAGTCTTATAATACTCTCAAGACCCTTTTTATGGCTCCTTTAAGTTACCCCCAACAGCACCTCACCAGGGAACCGTATCACATACACCTAACACGAGTGAGTGAACTCCATCATACGCTGGTCTGCTTTCACAGCTGGTCTCAAATTGTTCTTGTAGTTTGGTCATTTGCAGCATAATTTTTGTAATTACCATCGGTTCAGGTACGCAGAAACTCTTCTCTCTGGAAAAGTAGCTTCACTCTCTTACATCAGCAATGTTTCCACATTTCTGAGAGCAAGTGATGCACTTAGAGCCTATTAAAACTTTATGGCCTTTTAACGTCCTTATATCAATAAACAGCTCGTATAAACTGCTGAAATGCAGTGTTTACACAGTGACAATTAAACGTATACTCACACAGTCATTACTACCTGGTGGTCAAGGATATGGAGGAAACACTGGCCAGAAAAGACTTGACTTCAAGCATTATACATGTCCAAATGTATGAGGACACCTCTTCTAATGAATGCCTGTAGCTATTTTAAGCTGCACTCATTGCTGACACCAATGTACAAATGCACGCACAGGGTGTTTCGTCTCTGCAGATCAGTAAACATGAACCTATTGACACCGTGCCTAATGCCAGCCATGGACTAGAGGGGTATAAAGCCCCCCAGCATTGAGCTGTGGAGCAGTGGAACTATTCTCTAGAATGATGGAGGTCCATCCAATTCTTGGGATGAGTTGGGGAGTTAGGAATGAGTTGAGGTGAGGTGGTAAGTGCAATGTGAGCCTGTGTCCCACAACTTTTTTTGACTCATTGAATGTACAGCAGAAAGGAATTGTTGGAATGTACTGAATCTTTCTAGGTGTGAATGTATTGATGATCAAGGGATTACAATATTAGAGTCAAAGGATACCTTTATTGGGGAAAAACTGTACTAATGAAAGGAGACTCTAGTACCCTGTTGGGCAAACAGTTCCATATTGCATCCTGCGGCACATTTACCGACAGATGTTGCAGCTGGACCTGTAGATCCTGCACACTCACAAGATGCCAAAGCTGGCATCCAGCTGGTCCCATAAATGCTCAATTGGCGATAAAGCTGGTAAGCGAGACCAAGGAATTGTTGTAGAGACATTCCTGCGAAAGCCGTGCTATGTGTGGGAGCATTACCCTGCTGAAAAATGCAAGTTGAAAGCCCTCCAATGAAAGGCAAGACGTGGCCATCATAGATTGTATCGCTACTAGGGGTGAGCGACTGTCATATGCGATATTCCCCAGACCATTAAACTAGGTGTTGGGGCAGAGTGTCGCTCCACAGCAAAGGGAGAATTGAAGAGCTGAGCACAAGGCCTCCATACTCAAACCCAACTGTCATCAGATCCCAAACAGAACCTGCATTTAGCCCTGAGAATGATGCAGTTCTAGTCTGCAGCAGTCCAGGTTTCTCGTTCACGACTCTACTGAAAACAAAGGCAATGGTGGCTTGGCCAGAAAGTTCTAGATGGTGGGCAATTTGCCGAAATAACCATCTGGATTATATCAGTTTAGTGATGCGCCTCGTGTCAAAGTCTGTCATAGAGGCATGTCTAGCAGTCTATGATCTCTCACCAAGATGTACACTACCCAAAAGTAGACAGCCTTTTTATAGGGCAGTGGGACAAGCACTTTTATACCCTCTTATGCGAGACACAGTACCTGATCAGTTCTTTTGACTTTTGAGCTATCAGGATCGCAAAAGCACATATTGTTTCTTGCAGACTCTTGTTTGCTTTGTCTGCTCTGTGCAGATCTCAGAACAAACCTCTACTTTTCTCCTGGAATGTTATGTGTGGTCGTGACGGCACACATTAGCACATTGGTCAGGCCCGCAGACGGCAGGTCAGGGTCAGGGGAAGTAGAGAAGGTCATGGTCTGACTGGGGTGAAAACAGGCCTTACTAAGCCATCTATCCTCCTAATGGTCTGGAGGCTTTTTTCTGCTAATGTAGAGCAGTCTACTCCTTTCTGTGTTTTGGAGAGGGTCCGTCTTGTGTGCTGGAGTGGGCTTTCTCACGCTCTGGTGTCCGACTCAGACCGGCTTCTCGTGAGAGAAAAACCCACTGCCAAGATTCTGCACAGCTACCAGCTGAAGGCTTTCCTCATGGACATAGTAGCAGCCCGGACAGCACAGCAGCACCTCTGGAGGACCTGCATGAGGACCAAGGTGGTATGATATGTCAAAACAGTCATGTGACAAAATGAGCCAATGACCCAACCTCACATGTGGTGCTGGGAGTGGATAGCTTCCATACTTGCAGCAGATCCAACCATAGTCTGCTTAACTTCAAGCTACCGATTTGGGCAGGAATTCAGTTCTCATGCCCACTTCTTCGCTTGAAAACACCTTTCACACATGACCAAACATACCGGACGGTGATCATCCAACATCCTGACCTCACTGATGCTTATGCCATTGAATGCAACCAAATCCTTACAGCAATGGTCCAAAATCTAACAATGTCTTATCTGGACAGTGGGGCTGGGGAACATATCGATTATTATCTATATCGGGATATAAACAGAGCACGATATAGGTTATAAAGTTTATATCAAGTTTTTAAACATTCTGCTCCCTTGCTCTGCTCCATCCCCTGTTCTCAGCTCCTCCTCTACTCTGCTCCCCTGCGTCTCCACTCTTGTTCTCACATGTACACCATGGAGGGGGTGTTAGACAAAGCTCTGGCATGATGACTTGGTGCTTATGAAGAAGAAATGAATATCAAATATCAATGTTTAAATTGTCTAAGTTGGGAGGAAAGAGGAATGTTTTTTACCGCAGGGTGTGATAGCTGTTTTGGGAAAACTACAGAACGTCACATGACTTCAGTGGCATGTTACCAAGAAAAGCCAACAAAACCTGAATAAACCCTGTTTAATACCTTTGATATCAGAAGATTTCCAAAGAAATCAAACAATACTTTTGTCCACACAATGCCTCTGTGAACAGGATCTGTATTCTTCAGTAGTTCTTACCATATCATGGAGCTTGTTGACCCTCATTGATCAAAATCCTGCAGGGTTCATTCCCGCTTGTTCAGGACCATGTCTTTTCCGATGAGAATGTCTCCTACTGCGTCCAGACGCTCAGACACATTGTCCTGGCAGTTCTCATATAACGTGATCCGTCATTTTTGTATGACACACAAGAATAACTGCTGTTCTTATCTCTTCTGCATGTCTGAAACTGTACAGGAGAGAAGTGTGTGTTGCTTTTAGGTCTCTGAAGAGTGTGTGGTGTTTTCGTTGCACTTTGTTAAAGGGGACATTAAAGTTTGATTTGGCATTCACTCCTCGGAGGCGTGAGATTTATATCGGTGGCACAGTTTGTTATAATAATTATTGTCTGGATGTGTTAAAAGCTTGGTTTTTAATTCCACAACAAGCAAAAAGGCTTTAATACATCAGAGCAGAATTGCTGAGAAGGCTCGGCTGGTTGTTTAGCAGTTTTTTGAACTTCTACTCTGAGTGGGGAGCCATCGAGATATATATATATATAGAGAGAGAGAGAGATAGATAGAGAGAGAGAGAGAGAGAGAGAGAGAGAGAATAGCCGAGCTGGTCCAGTGCCAGTGTTCTCCACAGGCCTTTGGTAATAATTCAGGGGTATTGTCCTCTGCTTGGGAAACAAGAGTTGTTGGTCATTCTTTTGCAGTGGCTGTTCTGCACCATTGGAGTAATTTCTCTTGGCACGGCTTGTCGAGCGAAACCCCCGTCTCAAAAATACAGGCTTTTATACGACACACAATGCACAAACTCGCAGCGTGGGTCTGGAGAAAATACAGGTTTCAGATTACTGTAACAGTGTGGGGCCTTAGACATCTACATCCACAGTTAGGACGTGGTCCGATTGGTTGAATGTAGGCCAATAGAATTACAGATCATTAACAACTTATTGAGGAAGATGGAGGCGTCAAATTTAAAAACTCAATGAACAAGTTTTTAAGGTCCTTCAGCTGTAAATATTTTGCTGTAAATACCTGCGGGGTGTGTGGTGGGATTTGTAGACAGTGGAGAGGTGGTACAGGTTGGATGTGTGGAAAATGGGTCACAAAGCAGATGTTAATGATTGGCGAGAAGGAGCTGAATCTGCAGGAAGCTTATGCCAGCAGTGGCCAAAAAATCCCAGTCTATAGGAAACTGGTTCCATGGCTCCACTTCCAGGCAAGAATTGCATCTAGAAGTCAATGCAGGTCAGTCACCACCAATTTCTGAAAGAACATACACTGCAAATCGTCCACATGTCATATTTTGTGGTGGTGAGATGGGCTGCGAGGCACACCTGAGGTCAATGAGGACAATGAGCCTCAGGTGACGCATAAAAGGAGCCCCCAGCCGTATATAAGAAAAAGGCAGCGGGAGGCTGTGAGGAGGTCATGAACTGAGCATGGGTGTCACAACAGAAAGACATGGGACGCCTAGCGGGACGTAATATTTAATTTTGTTCAATTTACGTTGGCGTTGGTGCCAGAGTTATATCCCAATCTGCTGGGTGCTGTCTTGGTCGAGTACTGACCCAGAGCTGGGTTGTTTGTATCCGGCACTTTAGTGCGTTATGACTGAAGGGCATAGTCTAGGAGCCAATACCAATGCCAGTATCTGACGTTCTAACAGTCCCTCACGTATTAATTCTACGTCATGTTTTGCGATGTTGATCTCTAAAGTACCAGGACCTGCAGAACACGTTCTTCTCCAATCATCATCTTCCAATCAACATTCCTTCTTTTTCGAGCGTTCTGGCAACGTCCTCTTTCCCACAGGAAACAAAATCTAACTGCCTCTGCTCCCAAAGACTCTCGAAACCTGCCAGTTGTAAAGCGAGCCGTCGTAATGGAGCCTCCCCTGCAGCGGCTGGCCCAGATTCCTCTTTTCTTTTGTGCTCCTGAGGCAAACCTGTAGACCTGCACATCCCCCCCGGCTCTACCGCAGACACAATGGAGGTCCTGCTTGTTTGTAAGCACTTTCTCATAAAGGGGCTTTAATCTGTGCCTCTGTGTGCTCCCACGAAACAGGACACCTGCCCTCCAGGCTCCTGAGCTTCTCCTCCCTCCTTTACAGAGAAACTGGCTTTACTCCTTTACTTTCACTGCCATTGTTCATAAAGCAACAGTGTGAAACGTTCAACCCGAAAAGACGACTTCATGTGACAACAAGCAGCTGATCTGGGTTTTATTCATTGTCCAGATGAACACCCTAAAAATGCTGGGTTCAATCAACCGGTGGGTCAGTATTGCACAAATGCCGCTCTGGGTTCTTACTCCCATTTTAACCACATGGATCAATAAACAGAAGCACTGTTTGGGTTGTGTTCTGAGTATTGTTCTGTGTGGTAAACTGGTTTGCATACCATATAAACCACTTTAGCACCTTCATAGCAACCTTGTGAGATACCATAGCAACCACATGGCAAAATCATATCAACCACCTAGCAACTATGTATAATCTTCATGGCAACCATTCGGCCACCACTTAGCAACGCCATATCAACTACCTAACAATCACTTAGCAACTTCACAGCAACCACTTATCAAAGCCATATAGACCACCTAGCAACCACTTAGGAACCTCATAGCAACCACTGTTGTCAAGTTGATATGGTGTTACTAAGTGGTTGCTATGGTACCCTATATGTTTGCCTTGGTATCCTAGGTGGTTACTATAGTCTTACTAAGTAGGTTCTATGGTGTTACTAAGTTGTTAGGTGGTTGATATAGTGCATAGTTGGATATAGTTTGTAGAAATGTTGATTTGAGTAGGATAAACCCAGTTCAGTAGTTTTTAATCAAATGGAGAGACCACTTTTTTACTTTGGAATTTCAATAAATAGTTGAACTGCCAAGACAGGTTTGGTGTCACCTCTTTTGATTTATTGGGTGTTTTTAACAGCAGCTGTTCTCAAAGCAGCTTTACAGGACTGCACTGAAAGCCCAGCGACCAAACCAGAGGAGACCACTTTAAAGCTTAACCAAGAAACCTTGAGGGGAACCAAAGATTCTAAGATTTTAAATGGAACCCGTCCTCATCTGGTTGACATTGAGAGCCTAAACTAAAGTGTGAACTAAAGGCTCCACATTTAGTGCAGTTTACAAGCAATTGTGCTGACCCAGAGTAACCCCCTTGTGCTGACCCAGAGTAACCCCCTTGTGCTGACCCAGAGTAACCCCCCTGTGCTGACCCGGTGTAACCCCTCTGGGTTTGGTAATATAGCCTCTGTGATGAGTGAAATAACGGCAGCCGTTTCTAACCCAGCGGAAGCCCCTTGTTTGCACAGGGTAGTTTTCAGTGCACAGGTGACAGCTGACCTGAGCCTGACCACAGGACATCCTGTGGGGATACTAATCTTCACCTGTGAATATTATTGCACTGCTGAAGGCCCAAATCCTGGTTTGGCTTTTAGTTGAGTTGTAGCTCAGATTTACAGCTTTCCAGCCTTTAGATCAGACCACGTTGAGCAATATCAGGTTGTGCTTTCTGATGCAGCGTGGTGAACCATCCACTGTAAATAGCCTCGGATTTTTGGTGCTGGTCCCTGTGTCTGCAAATGGTCAAGTTCCAGTCATACATTCATGCAGTATGTCCTCCTTTACATCTCATCCAGTTGGAAATTTAGTGTTTTTGTGCTGAAAATGCAAGACTTTTGATGCATTATTTGAAATGATTAAATTGACAAGTATATTTATTAGAATAATAACAATAACAATAATAAGAATGTGATGCTGGTCGGCACAGGCGTCTGTCAGCCGTTGTATCAGAGCTGGGGACCTGGCGCTTGTTGTATATCTGGCAGTTTGAAAAGAAGCAGTAGGCTGGTGTCACATATATCGGAGGAAGTGCATGTGCTCGTCTTCTCCCCCCTTGTGTCGGGAGCATCACGTGTGATAGAGGGAGGACTATAATCGGTTTGCGGAATTGGCACATCTAAATTTGTGGGAGGAAATTGAGTAAAAAAAATATTTTCCTGTGATGAAAAAGTGAGAAATGTTTCACAAATTTATAACAAAATAAAACAGAAAATAGAACAAGTACATTCCTTTTCACAGCCTTTACTCAATACGTTGTTGAAGCACTTTTGGCAGCAGTTGCTGCCTCAAGTCATTTAGAGCCTGATGTTCTTTTATGATGGGATTTAATCCAGTTGGAAATGTTTTGAATTTTACTTGTTTAGAGTCTTTAACCTGGATCCCGTGGACGTGTGGTGAACTGTAATTTACAGAGCGGTGTGCTTTGGTGCCTGTGTGGAGAACAGTGCCTGTGGGGGAGATGATGAAGAGTAGTGAAAGAATGGTGAGGTTTGGCAGCAAGCGAGTGTGTGTGTGTGTGTGTGTGTGTGTGTGTGTGTGTGTGTGAGAGAGAGAGAGAGAGAGAGAGAGAGAGAGAGAGAGAGAGAGAGAGAGACGTCTCTCAGACAGAGTTGGCATCAGCGTCTACCCAGCCTGGCACAGCCACCCACACACTCAGGGTCAGCAGGAGGACAGTGGCCCCTCAGGGAGTGCTGAGTGTCATTAAGACATCCTTCCATGGCCGCATTCTCCACCACTCTCGCTCCGATTGTCTGTGTGTCTGAGTGTTCTGGTGCACTCTTACAGCTCACTCCTCCTCTCTGTATTCTCCTCATCCTCACTGTCGGCAGGTGTAAGTTGAAGTGAGCAGGTGGCCTTGTACTGCGGCCAATTCAGTAACCATGGCGATAAGAACTTAATATGAATCAGCCCTAATTCTGTAACCACATCATGAAGATGCTCCTCTGCAGTAGAGAGAGAATCTTTCCCGGCATGAATGTAATGATGATATATGTAAGTGATTACAATATTAAAGGGAGAGATCAGTTTATTGGGGGAACCCGTACAAAAAGAGGCTCTAGGTCCTCTTTGGGCCTCTAGTCTGGATATAAGATGAGATACGGTTGGTCATGGAGGTGTAGAGGTTCCGTCCGCCATCATGCAGCACATTTACTCACAGATGTTGCAGCTGGACCTTCAGATGCTGCACACTTGTAGGTTGCTGAAGCTGGCGTCCCACTGTTCCCATAAATGCTCGATTGGTGATAAATCTGGTGACCAGTGAGGCCTAGGATGTATCGCAGTCTGGTGGAGACGCTCCTGGAAAACTTAAATGGTTGCTTGGTGGTTAACAAGGTATCCCAGGTGGTTGCTGTGTTGTTGCCAAGTTGTTGCTTCATGATTGCTGTGGTGTTATTCTTTCTGGGTGGTTGCTGTGGTGTTACTAGGGAACTGCTAAGTGCTTGCTACAGTATCCCAGGTGGTTGCTGTGGTGTTGCAAGGTGAATGCCATAGTATTGCAGGCAGCAGCAAGAGTTAGAGTGGGAATAAACACACTGAGAGAGATTTGGAGAGAAAGAGAAGAGTGTGTGTGTGACAGGTGATGTTGTACTGGGTAACACTCTCTGTCACCTCCCTCCCCCCCCCCCGACCCACCGTACTCGATGCCAATGGTCAAAATTCAGTCTGTACCAAGAGTATAGGTCAGCCACCCACCATCTCTCTAACGATGCTTGGACGACAAGCACCCACACTCTTCTGTCCTGCACCAAACTGGTGGTACGAACTTCCTCTGGGGGTCCCAACAGCGAGTCACTCTCTAACACAGCCTGGACCACCTCTTTCATAAGCACTTAATGCATTAAAGGCTTATAAATGTATGTAATAGCTGCTCTGTGGTGGTCCTATGGGGTCCTGATCACTGAAGATCAGGGTGAAAGGAGGAGAATAAAGTCTGTAGAGAAACAGATGAACTACAGTCTGGAATTATAGAACTACTAAGAGCTCCTATGTGGTCAGAGGAGGTGACAGGATGGACAGTGAGTGGAGAACTAAGGATGGTTTGCCCGTCAGGGTGAAGTCCGACTCAGGCTCTTTAAGAGAGGGTTTATGTGTGTATGCGTAGATCGGCCGACACAGAGTTCCAGCTAAACCCTCTTTGTTATGCAACTCCTCGTCCTGGAGCCACAGGTCTGGCTCCCCACAATCACAGCCATCCTCCCTCCCTCTCTCCTTTTTCTCCCCTCCTCCTCTCCTTCCCTCTTCCTCCCTCATTGTTCATCCTCTGCTGCCCTCTGGGCCATCCAGCACTAAGTCTGTTTAAAATAGCAACAGGTTGTGAGAGCGTATGTTTGTGTGTGCATGTGAGTGTGAGTGTGTGTGTGTGTGTGTGTGTGTGTGTGTGTGTGTGTGTGTGTGTGTGTGTGGACTAGCCGGGAGCTGCAGCAGGGTCCCATGCAAGCAAGTGAGAGTGTATGAGAGGGAGAGAGAGAGGAGGAGAGGAGCTTTCTCACACGACTCGGTCAGCATGCTCAGTGTCATGTGCTTCCTCCGAGCCTTCTTCACGGTAAGACTCTCCCTCTCTTTCTTGTCTTCCTCCAGCGTCTGCAGAGCCATCTCTCGGCCGCTCGCGCCGACGCTGATCCCACCTGGGTGAGCGGAGCACACCTGCACTGAGTGGTGGCCAAAGCGGTTGAAGAAGTTTGTGTGGATTGTGTAATAGAGCAGCATTCAGAGCTGGGAGTGGTGGTGGTGATGGTGACAGTTGTCAAAGGTGCAAAAGTTTAGGCACCTCTGTTCAAGTAAATACTGAATAGACAGACAGACAGACAGACAGACAGACAGATAGATAGATAGACAGACAGACAGACAGACAGACAGACAGATAAGACAAAGAGACAAATGTATAGATAACAGATAGATATAGAGATAGACAGATATACAGACAGATGCTTTCCATTATTGTGTGTTTAGCTCCACTGGCACAGGATGAGGTAAGGCCTGGTTCCTGCAGCGACCTGTGAGATGATCAGCTTCTCACCAATATCAACACCATTTCCTCCTGAAGTCACCATCATGTTTCACCGTTGTACCAGCTTTGTCTCCAACTTTCTGTAGTAATAGCTTGTAAGTATTGGGAGTAAATACAGTATATGGAGCCCAGACTGTGATGTAACAGTTTTGGGGTTTTGGAATTGGCCCATTTTACAGCCCTGTCTTGGCTGTATTGAAGGAGGAACCGCAGTGAACTTTCATTAGAAAGCATGTCTGCACATACAGTCCTGAGACCTGAGTCTGACATGGTTCTTCCACAGCACTGCTCTCTCGCAGATATTTATGGCTTTTTTCAGAGTGCAAATGAAGGTTGAGGGTTCAGATTGAGGGTTTTCTGCGTTTCTCTGAATCAAGGCTTCTTTTCAGATTGAAGGCCTCGTGTTCACAACCAAGTCTGTAGCTCAGCCTCTTGTCTTGTCTTGTCTTGTCTTGTAAAGTACTAAAAGTCTTAGGATTCCAGGACAATCAGGAGTCCAGCTGTTTATTAGAGGTTTATTCATCTTTCCGATTTTTATGGTCCATAAAAATGTATAGTACAGTAGAGAATGTGTTTAAAGCCTGACTGTGCATGTTGGTGATTGTTAGGAGTGTTGAATTGCTGTGGTTTGGTGGTGTTTTAAGGGAGCATTGAGTTTGGATGTGAGTGGTTGGTTTGGTGGGGAATATACATGTTTGAGGGGAGTATTGAGTTTGGTGGGAAGTGTTGGGTTTGGCTGTGTTTGAGGGGGAGCTGATGGTGTTTGGGAAGTTTGTTGGTGTTTTGTTGGTGTTTGGGCTTCATGGAAAGTGATGGGTTTAGTGGGGGTGTTGGAGTTTGTTTGTTGTTTGATGGAAAGCATTGGATGTTTGATAAGGAGCATTTGGTGTGCAGAGAGTTGGGTTTGGTGGTGTTTGGTAGAGCATGTTGGTGAGAAGTATCAAGCTTTATGGGGAGTGTTGGGTTTGCTGGTGTTTGGGAATCTTTGGAGTTGGTTATGTTTGGTTGAGATCACTGGGTTTGTTGGTGTTTGGTGAGGAGGCAACAGGGGAGCTTTGTGTGTGTTCTTAGGTCTTAGTTCAGAAGTACGAGGAGGGGCTTATCAGCTTTATTGAGAGTAGAAGATTTGCAGGGACAAATCTGTGTGTGTGTGTGTGTGTGTGTGTGTGTGTGTGTGTGTGTGTGTGTGTGTGTGTGTGTGTGTGTGTACTCACCTGTTCAGGGATTAGACCACCTGTTCAGGGATTCACAAGCACAGACTGGAGCCACAGTGTTTATCTCCTACTTTGCTCCTGCAGGCTGATGGCTTTGCAGTCTGGACCACAAGGGTCAGTCTCTGCTGTAGTGTAATTAAGGACACTATACACTCTTCGTTTATGATACTGAGTAGAATATTTTAGTGTTATATTTTAAGCATTGTGTGTTTTATCTTCAAATTGGATCAGATCTTCATAGCCACCATCATTGAAGAACACTGAAGAACATAGGTCACATTTTTCTCTGATGTCTACAGTCACTGTTCTGTTATACTGGTTATTGTTAGACCCTAACTGGGCAACCAGCTAGTCGACTTGCATATCCCCTTTCTGAAAGGGTCATCTGGGGGGTTGGCAAAAGAGGATCCAGGGACACAAATTTACCCCATAATAATGGCCTGGGTTGTAGGTTCCAGTCCCACTTGGGGCGCTGTCTGTACGGAGCTTGGTGTGTTCTCCTCGTATCCATGTGGTACTCTGGTTTTCTCCTGCCTCCCAAAAAATGCACATAGTAGGTGGTAAATTATTGTGCCTGCCTTGTGCTTAACGACTCTAGGTGGGCTCTGGATCAACCTTGACCCTCTTCAGGAAGAAGCAGATAAGATCTGAAGATCTTCACATAAACCGAGCATCTAGAAGTAGGTTATGATGGTCAGGCTTCTTAAACACTTCATTACCTCACAGGACATGGTGTTAGAAGGTGGGTGCTAGAAGGTCGAATAGCTGACCCGAGGCCAAAAGCTGGTGCAAGGGTAGGAACCATACTCGATGTGTGTTGGGGGAGTCGTATAGAGGGCAGTTAATTCCCAGACTCAGCCTGATGGAATCCTGCTGGAGTTGCCATGGTGTCCATTCACTCCAGCATTCCTCTGATATAGAGCAGCTTTCTTCCCCTCGGGATCTTTCATGGCTTTTGTTTGCGGGTGTTGGAGGAAGTGTGCTCTGCTTAGAGCTTCACTGTTTCAAAGCACCTCCTGTCAGTCCACTCTTGTCCAGAAGAAAACTCATTAAATGTGTACGGAGAAGGGCACTGCATTCTCAACAAATCAGCTTCACCTTTGACCTGCCCTCAATGCATGATGGAGGAGCTCAACACCCCTCATCAAGTTGAACTTGACCAGGGCTTGACCTGGGGGACAAGTGCTCAAAGTCTTTTCTGTGGACTAATTGCTTGTGTTCCTCCAAAATATGGCCAGAATTCATATCCCACCAACACTATCTTTTATACACTGATCAACCATAACATTAAGATCCTGTTCTTGTTTCCTCTGATCATACAGGAGAACTTTATGGTTCTATAATTCCAGACTGTAGTTCATCTGTTCTCTGCAGACTTTATTCTTCCTCCTTTTCAATTCTGGATCTTCAATGATCAGGGACCCTGCACCACCACAGAGCGCCATGAGTGTGGGTGGTGGGTCATTCTCAGCACTGCAGTCACACTGACATGGTGGTGGTGTGTTAGTGTTGTGCTGGTACGAGTGGATCAGATGCAGCAGTGCTGCTGGAGTGTTTAAACCCCTCAGTGTCACCCACAACAACGTCCTGTGAGCACTGATGAAGGACTAGAGGATCTAATTAACACAAACTGCAGAAACAGATGAGCTTGTCCCCTGACTTACATCTACAAGGTGGAGACACTTTGGTAGAGGCTCCACAGAGTGGACAGTGAGTGGACACAGTGTTTAAACACTCCAGCAGCTCTGCTGTGTCTGATCCACTCGTACCATTTAAACCAGTGGAAATTCTTCATAAGCGATTGGTATTAACAGTCTCTCATGAATATTGCTTTGGAAGTGCAGAGGATCCCTAGATCTATTCAGACCTCCTTCTGCCAGAAGGACCCATCCCAAACACCTCCTCTCCACTATTACAAGTTCATCTCATCTTTGTTTGCCCAAGGGGTCTTGCTTCAAGTCTCATCAGCTGAACCCACCCAGAACTCCTGCACTAGGTTCTCAAGAGCTTCCTTCTGGTCTCAGCTCACAGTGAGTGCGGTCAGCACTTCACAAAGCTGCTCAGTTCTTCAGAGCATTTGTTCTGACATCAAGGATAGGCCTTCTCAGTAGAGTCAAGGCTATGGGGATAAGGGTGGACTTGCTAGATTTGGCACTATAGTTCAGTCTCAGATGTTTTGCGGGCCGAAACTCTGGAGTGGATGAATGTTCTGGATACTGTATGTTCTTTAACTCTTGTTGTAGCAGCTGAGAAAGAGGATAAGTATTTACGCTGGGAGCATCCCTCTGCAGGCCACATCTTGGCTGGATAATGATCTCTTTTGGGAGCTACAAGCAATTACTTCTGCTTTCCTCGAATAAAAGACAACAGCTGGGATTTTATCTTGTGTCCGAGAGCTATTTTCCATCACCTCCGCTGTACGAGAGAGATTTATTTATCTTAATAGCCAATCACTCTGATCCTTGTAAGGACAAATTTGAGGGTGTTTCTTTTGCCCTGTGTTTCTTGGGTCAGGCTTGTTGGCGTGTTGGGATTTGCGATTGGTTGTGGGGTTGGATGGGAATTATGGACCAAATGAAAATAAATACAAAAATGAGTAAATAAGTTAATGAAAATAGAAATTGTTTGGTATAAGTGAGTCACGGACTTCACCAGGGACTGGGTTTACGCTACAGTTATACACTTATTTCACACAGTCATTGGTGGCCCTGACGAGCCTTAAATGTGGCCCTTACAACCGGACCAGTTGCCAATACATCTGCCTGCAGAATCTAGTTTAACTCTCAGAACCCAAGATCTGCATTTTTGCGGGCAGTTACCAGCTCTTTTCTAGACTTCCTATCTCAGGATGAGATTTTGAGTATAATTGTTGGTGAAAATGTGCAGAACACTTCAAAATTAGGCTTACGGAAGGGAACCTGTTCCGTGTTGCTGCAAAGGGGCTGCAGTGGTGTGTTCTGGTCAATCTAGTGCATTTTTTGTTGCGTACACATTCTCAGGAAATAGCTGCTATGGTTGCTAGAGCTGTTCTCTAATGGTTGGGGTTCATGCAAATGTTGGGGTTTTTTTAGCAGGAGTTTGGTTCTGCTGGATCTGAAGAAGGAACAACTCTTCAGAGTTCAGAGTTAGTCACTTGTCACCGTTTGACATTCTAGAACCCCTTTAACTTGGTCCTGGTCCATCTGCTGCCTTCTTAGATAGCCACTGTGAGACCTGTATGGGCAGCCCAGTTGAGAACCAGAAAGTGCTGGCCACGGCTTCCATGTTGGCCTCACATACGGATGCCCATCAGGGTCCATGATGGGACACTGCACATGGGGCCTAGACGGGACCTAAGTGAGATTAAGGTGCTCGCTAATGCCCAAATGGGTAAAAAAACCATTCAGACCCCATGCCCACCTGGCTAACCACCCATGTGAGCCTCCCACATGATCAGGCTGAGTATCACAAACCTTTTGAAGTAATAAAGCTGTATTATATACTATCACATGAGGGCCAGTAGAGGGCATGTTCGCTATGGTGGTTCCTTTCTGTAAGGACTGCTTATATAACCAGCCCACCCAACTAATCACCGAAACACTACAGCCCCCCAGGGACACTCAGAACATATACACTATCACTGGACCTATCTGGGCTCATAGTATGGCTATCAGATGACCTCTTTGCTCTATGCTTTGCGGTGACTTGGGGGATATATGTCTGCTCTCTTTAGAAAAGCCCCCGAAACCGAAACCCGGAGAGCAGCGCATTGTGTATGAGTTATGAGATAGTACAGCGCGAAGGAAGAGACCGCGTTTTTAATTTTCATTTTGGATTTGAGACGAGGCCTCGTCCAATTTGTCTCCAACCACAACAAAGCTCTTTCATTTTGCAGGATCTCAGGTCAAAGCTCAGTGCAGACCTGGATCTGACCGATTCCAGTGACCGTGGTCTCAGTCCAGTACGTTGTATAATCTCTAAGCAAGATAAAACATGCGTGATTACAGTAAATTAAATATGTAGTATTTAAATACGTGGATTATGATCATCATTAGTGATGGAGTAATGACGTTTTTCTAATTTAATATTTGAATATTTCATTAATTTGAATTTAATATGGATGTTAGATGGATGTAGATACATAGACAAATACACGGATGGATGGATGGACAAGCGTATATATATACAGACATACAGATACATACATAAATCAATATAGATACGCAGACATATATGAGATAGATGGGCAACATAGACACAGATAATTAGGTTCAAAATAAAGAGCAGCTGCCAGATTTTCATTTGTACAAAAAGTAAAAATAAAAATTGCAGATAAAAGGTCTTTGTGGGACAGAACAATATATCTGTACCACCGCATACTGTGACATATTGAGATGTAAGTTATTTTCATGACAATTAAGCTGTCATATTACCCAGCCCGAGTGTCAGCTACTGTATAAACCAATTCCATTTCTGATAGCGTGTCGTCTCTGACCTGTCGTCCACTGCTGGGATTATATTTACTATGACGGGGCGCACTGGGACTAAATGAATTGGCTTTTATCACGGTTGGCAGAGTGCCAGGCTGCTGGAGAATGAAAGGCAGGCCTTGTTCCTGCGAGCGACGATTCTGTGTCGAGTCTTTGACCAGATGAACCTACAGTATGTGAATGTGGCTGTGTGTGTGCTGACCTTTGTGTTGGGTCATTTGGGCACATTGCTTTATAGTGCAACGATGACTGGCTGCTGGACGCCCACATAGTCTTCCAGTCAAAGGCCAGCTAAGACACTGCCCACACAGCATTGGGTGAATGGTGATGTGATGTCATGATATAGTGTGATGTCATGTAGGGTTTTGAGGGCCAGAGCAATGCTCAGATGAATGAAAGCAGAGAAAGAAGCACTTCTGACATTTATTTGAAACCCATAGCGTCTCTCCACGTATATGCTGAAGAAAGAGTTCAGCATACTTTACTCTGTACTGAGATGATGGAAACCGTATCCCATCTGTCAAACACAGTGCTGGTAGTATCATGGTTTGGGCCTATTTTGCTGCTTCTAGGCCAGGGATGGTTCATTGCCATCATTGATAAAACAATACCCGACAATCAGGATGTGAATTCCCCACAAGTTGAATTCAACAGAATGTGGGTCGTGCATAACAAGACAACGACCCTAAGCAGACCTTTGGAAGAACAACCCTAAGTTGTTCTTCCAAAGAATGGTTAAAGAACACTAGGTAATGTTAAGGTTCTGGAATGGCCCAGTCAAAGTCCTGACCTTAATGTGGAAGGAACTGAAGCAGCAGGTACTGTGAGGAAACCAATCAACATAACAGACACTGGTTTGAACGCTGGTTTGTACACTGATTGGCTGAAGCTGGTTTGTATGGAGGAATGGACTAAAAGTAGTGCAGGACTATCGACTTCCGTTACCTGAAACGTTTAGTTTCAGGTGCACCGGGGGTCACAGCAGATACTAAAAGCAGAAATAGAAAAAAATCGAATGGGTTCACAAACCTGCAAGCACCACTGTCAGGCCTTTTCCAGCAATGTGGAACGGGTTCCTTTCAGTGAACACTGTAGCTGTGAAAGCAGATGGACTTCATGTGACTTCTGTCTACTGCTCTTCAAAAAGGAGCACATTGGCCACAGTGTGTCCCAGCTGTTCCAGCAGTGGAGGCCAACTTCATAACAACCCTAAATGTCACGCGGTTTGTGATCTGAATCACATGCTAGAACAGGGAACCCTCAGAACTTTCCATGATTGGAGTGTTCACATACCGCATCCTCAACACCCTGTAAACAACTTGAGCACCATAAACACAACCCCCCAATGAAGGAAGCAATTTGTTTATGAGCTGACATCACCATGATCCACTTGTTCCAGTATTTTGCTGCCTCAAGACTCCTACTCATCTGAACCAATGAAGCAGGCGTTGCAGTAACACTCCAATCATCTGAGTCATGATGATGTGGGAAGAGCTGACACCGAGCCAGTGATGACTCTGAGATAATACACTGTCCATTAGATGTTTGATGACAGTCTGTGTTAATAAAGTCCAGTGCTGGGTATCCACCGTCTAGTCTTTGGTTTGCTTTCTCCATGCAGTTCTTCAGAGAAGGACGTGTGGGATTGCAGTGCTGTTGTGAAGGAAGATGAAGGTGATCAGGATCAATATCTGATGATAACTGTAGTCTGATCTGATCACGGTTGATCAACTCATACAGAAGTGGTGTCTCAGTACGGGCGTTAAGTTTAACGCAACACGTCAGACGCCCTGTATGGAGGTGTAGAGGTTCCTAATGGTGCCCTGTGAGCGATCCATCCCATGGTGCTTTGAATACCTACTCAGTTCTGCAGATGGTGTGGTAGGGGTGGAGTGTTGATAGAACGTCCAATAGCATCCCACACATTTTCAATCAGGGATAGATCTGGACATGTCTTCAAGGTGAGATCTTGAGACGGCAGCAGTATGTGGACGAGCATTGTCCTGTTAGAATAGAGCACCGGCGTGTGTGTTCAGAAAAGCTAGAACCACTGGTTGCAGAAACTCATTAATGTAACATTGGTCTGTTAAAGGGTCTGTAATGAAGACCAAAGGTGATCTGGCATCATACGAAACCACACCATGACAGCAGACCTTCTGGATGTGTGACAACACACATGATCTTGGTGCTGACCACAGTGCCTCCACATGGGTTCATTGGTCGTCTCCACTGAGACAAGGCAGCACTCATCCCTGAAGATGACCTGTTGTCGCTCTGGAGGACTCCATGACAGTCAGTTGATTCCATCTGGATGCAACTGATTGCATCACAGCTTATCAAGCTTATGAAGTCCCTGTAAAGAAGTAATGCCAATAGAACAGGACTCTCTGGAGTCTGGAACATGGATCTATTGATACCCCCAGTATATGGAGCACTGTGAAGCAGTGGAACTTTGTTCTCTGGAGTGATGGAGCTCCATGCAGTACTTTCATCCATGAGTATAAGGTGGGATGGTGATCATCCAACATTCAACTTCACAACTTTCCAACCAACAAAAGCAGGATCAACTCTTTTTAATACCCTTGATTTCAGAAGAAATGCAGGTGTCACAATATTTTTGTCTATATGATGTAATTTTGGAATTTTTTACACCATAATTGATCCTATTTATGATGAAACATCATGTCACACACCCCAACCAGGAATGCTCCAGTGAAGCATTGCATATTCAAAGAAGTGACGCAGGAGCACTGCAGGATAACAGAAAGAGGAATGAAACGGGGCCTTTCCTGTCTCACCTCCAGTGTTGCGTGCAAAATCGTGTGTGTGTGTGTGTGTGTGTGTGTGTGTGTGTGTGTGTGTGTGTGTGTGTGTGTGTGTGTGTGTGATCTACACTAATGCTGTGCCTGGGGACGGCTCAACAAAAGGCTGAGTGAGGCTAGTCCTTCCAGCTGGTGGCCCTGTTGCTGCCTGCTCGAATTTGCACACTTTCTCAAGCTGTCACAGAAGGTTTGGCTCCGCATCAGAGCAGATCTCATTTCCCGTGACTGACAGGTCCAGCGAAACGCACGCTCCCAGGCTCAGACAGGAGGGGCAGCAGCGCTTCTCTCGCTGCTGACGGCAAATTCAGCTACGATTGTTTTCAGCAACAAAGGAAACAGAAACATGAGGTTGTGTTTATATACTGCACAGAGTGTGAGGCTGCTGAAGGAATTCCACTGCCACTCCAATGACCACTCAAAATGACCTCACTGAACACTGACTTTATTTATTTGTGTTTATTGTAACGTTAGATAGAGTTAATTACAGGTAGACGCTCTCACTGACACTGACTTTATGCTTATTTGGGTTTATTCTACGTTATATAGAGTTAATTACAGATAGACGCCTCACTGACACTGACTTTATGTTTATTTGGCTTATTCTAATGTTATATAGAGTTAATTACAGGCAGACGCACTCACTGACACTGACTTTATGTTTATTTGGGTTTATTCTGTTATATAGAGTTAATTACAGGTAGACGCCTCACCGACACTGACTTTATGTTTATTTGCTTTATTCCTAATGTTATATAGGAGGTAATTACAGGTAGACGCTCTGACTGACACTGACTTTATGTTTATTTGGGTTTATTCTAATGTTATATAGAGTTAATTACAGGCAGACGCTCTCACTGACACTGACTTTATGTTTATTTGGGTTTATTCTAATGTTATATAGAGTTAATTACAGGCAGACGCTCTCACCGACAACACTGACTTTATGTTTATTTGGCTTATTCCTAATGTTATATAGAGTTAATTACAGGTAGACGCTCACTAATTGACTTTATGTTTATTTGGGTTTATTCTAATGTTATACAGAGTTAATTACAGGTAGACGCTCTCACTGACACTGACTTTATGCTTATTTGGGTTTATTCTAATGTTATATAGAGTTAATTACAGGTAGACGCTCTCACTGACACTGACTATGTTTATTTGGGTTTATTCTAATGTTATATAGAGTTAATTATGGTGCAGACGCCTCACTGGACACTGACTTTTATGTTTATTTTGGCTTTATTCTGTTATATAGAGTTAATTACAGGTAGACGCTCTCACTGACACTGACCTTATGTTTATTTGGGTTTATTCTAATGTTATATAGAGTTAATTACAGGTAGACGCTCTCACTGACACTGACTTTATGTTTATTTGGGTTTATTCTAATGTTATATAGAGTTAATTACAGGTAGACGCTCTCACTGACACTGACTTCATGCTTATTTGGGTTTATTCTAATGTTATATAGAGTTAATTACAGGCAGACGCTCTCACTGACACTGACTTTATGTTTATTTGGGTTTATCTGTTATATAGAGTTAATTACAGTATAGACGCCTCACCGACACTCGACTTTATAAGGTTTATTTGGGCTTTATCTTAATGTTATAGGAGGTAATTACAGGCAGACGCTTCTGACTGACACTGACTCTTATGTTTATTTCAGTTTATTCCTAATGTTATATAGAGGTAATGGGTGTAGACGCCTGACTGACACTGACCTTTATGTCATTTGGGTTTATTCTAATGTTATAGAGTTAATTACAGGCAGACGCCTCTCACTGACACTGACTTTATGTTTATTTGGGCTTATTCTCTACTGTTATATAGAGTTAATTACAGGTAGACGCCTCACCGACACACTGACTTGGCGTTTATTTGGGTTTAGTCTCCTAATGTTATATGGTTAATTGCTATGTGCAGACGCCTCACTGAATTGACTTTTTATGTTTATTTGGCCTATTTCTAATGTTATATAGAGCAATTACAGGTAGACGCCTCACTCAGACATCGACTTTTATGTTTATTTGGGGTTTATTCCTAATGTTATATATAGAGTTAATTACAGGTAGACGCCTACCGACACTGACTTTATGTTTATTTCGGGGCTTATTCCTAATGTTATATAGAGGTAATTATAGGTAGACGTATTTGGACTGACACTGACTTTATGTTTATTTGGGTTTATTCCTAATGTTATATAGAGTTAATTACAGGTAGACGCTCTCACTGACACTGACTTTATGTTTATTTGGGTTTATTCTAATGTTCTCTAAAGAATCATGTTTGAAAGAGAAATCTGTCCATAACTAATGGAGTCTGGAGGTGATGATCTGCTCTCCCATATCAACATCATTTTCTCCTGAAGTCAAATATGGGCGGGGTTTTATAAACGTAACAGTCTTCTGACTGGTCTTATGACTGGAAGGTCGCCGGTTTGATTCCCTGAATTGGCAGGACATGACTGAAGTGCTCTTGAGCAAGACACTGAACTCCCCAGCTTCCCAGGCACTGAGGATGGGGCTGCCCACCGCTCCGGGCACGTGTGCTCACTGCCCCCTGGTGTGTGAAGTCACTGGTGTGTATGTGTGTATCACTGTGTGTGGATGGGTTACATGCAGGGTCAAATCAGTAGAATGACTTACATGGACAAAAGTGTTGGTACATCAAAGGTTTTAAGAAGAATTCATCCTGCTTTTATTGGAGTAACTGTCTTTACTGTCCATTAGAACACTGCTGTGAGGATTTGATTGCATTCAGCAACAAGAGCTTTAAAGGGATCAGGATGTTGCATGATCACCACCCCACCCCACCTCATTCCTATCTCCACAACTTCTACCAACAGTAGACACAGTGCCAACACGGTCATATTGATCTGCTCCAGAGTGACTGTATTCATTTGAAAGTGTGTCTACGAATCATTGGAAATATAGTGTATAACAATTTAAGACTGTGATGTAACAGTTTAGGAGTTTTGAAATCAGTCTGTGCTACAGCTGAGGTTTTTTGGAAGGAGGAACAGTGTTTGAAGATCAGGGTTTGTCCCTTACATGCATGGAACTCCTGAACTCAGACAGGACTCGCGGTTTGTCTGGTTCAGGACGTATTCAAGGGTAAGGGGCCAAATTTCACTTCGTATCTTTTGTTTCGTTCCTTCATCCACTGGAGATCTTCCTCTGATAGAAGGTGCTGGATTGGGATCGGCACTGAGCAGAAGTGTGTGTCGCGACAGGGGACTCCTGGGACCGCCCAGACAGTTGCCCATCCAGAACAAGCAAATCTCAGATTACCAGCTTTCTCCCAGCCTGTGGAGAGACAGCAGAACTGACCTCACACACACACATACACACACACACACACACACACACCTTCCGCACTCTTTCAGCAGACACCTTCAGGTATACTGTACCCTGTGGGGGTCCGGGGGGTAAATGTGAGGGTGTTCAGAGTGTGTCTGTTGTTGTGGCTGCTCCAGTCAGTGGGCAGCGAACGCTCATAAATAATGTCAGTGATGCCATCGCTGTATTAATAATTAATTAGTGTGCAGATGAGCCTCGGTCTGCCTTTTGTCCTTTCATTAGAGAGAGAGAGAGAGAGAGAGAATTCTCTCTGAGTGTGACCTCAGTCTCTGTCTCTGTATCCCTCAGGCGTCTGTTCGATCTGGAGATCAGTCATTGGTTAGATGATGTGAGTGTATACAGTGTGCTGATGAAGCAGAGTGCTGTGTAGAGGTCGGTGAACGTGTGTGTGTGTGTGTGTGTGTGTGTGTGTGTGTGTGTGTGTGTGTGTGTGTGTGTGTGTGTGTGTGATGTCCTTCATCAGCTGTAGCAGTCAATAATAGGAGGAGTGTGTCCAGCAGCAGATCGGTGGGGTTGACTGCTGCTGTTGGAGCAAAACCTTGTATCTCCTTTTATGTCATTTTTCATAAAGTCTGACGACATCTGTTCCATCGCGACTGAGTCGGAATGAATGGACCAATAGAAGTGCTCGGATCTCAGTTAAGTAAACAAACACGCGGGATGAGTTCAGATATACTGGAGTAGCCCCTCCCATCCCTGCTGGACTGGGGGCTGACCAGTCTGTCTGACTGAACTGTAGATGTCACCACTCATTTGAGCATGCTCAGTGTGTATGGGTGGCACAATGGGGGATGTGTGTGTGTGTGTGTGTGTGTGTGCACTCTCTCTCTCTCTGAATGAGCAGCACCCACGTGCATTCTCTCTCGTACTGTGAGCCAAACTGGAGGTGGAGCCCCATGAACAGCCACATGACGAGAGAGAGAGAGAGAAAGAGAGAGAGTGAGAGAGAGAGAGTGAGAGAGAGAGAGAGACTCTGAGCTGTGGTGGAGCCACCTGCTCTGTGAAGTTGCTGAAGAAAGGACTGTGAAGGGATTTAAGCTGTAGCTGCTGCTCCGGATGAGTGCAGGTATGTGTAACTGAGTTTAAGACCCCCAGGTCACGCATGCTTTGAGGGTCTGTTAAGTGTCCCCATGCTGTGAACTGGAGCTTTTGTTCCTGTTGAGCTTGTCCAGTGTGGTTTGAATGGGTTTGTCCTGCACCTCATAGAGACTCCATTGTTATTCATTGTGATTGACATTAAAATCCCTTTCTTCTATCAGCTTGATTCACCAGAACATCCATAGGAAGATCTCATCCGGAGCTCTGATTGGTCAGGATGCTCAGAGCATGCAGTAAAAACACCATGTGATTGGTTGGAGGGCTCATTTGCATATATTTGACATCTTCTGCAAGACCAGTCTTACCAAAGCCAGTATCACAATACCAGTTGACACATGATGTTCTCCAGGCCTGGGTGGTCCTGGGTCGGTTTAGTACTAATCCTGTATTTGAACACCGTTGGTTCCGTTTTGCTCCATTGCTGTTCTGCATAATGTTTCTATAAAGGGTTCGTCGAGAAATACCGTAGAAGAACCAATTTTGATGGGCTTAACAAGGTGTATATAAAGGTTCTTTACCAGTTTTACCAGTTTCTTCTACCATAGATGGTTCTTTTATAGCTTCTCTTAAAGACCACTTGTAACACCTCTATTTTTAGGACTGTATACGGGTCAGACAGTGGTCAGAATCCTGGATTTGAACATGGCTTGCACTGTGACCACCGTGACCACGGTATTCTTGGGATAGCTGAGTGTTCAACCATCATTAACCTACAATGACTGTCTCCACCCAGCCACTTCAGTTGCCATACACACACACACACACACACACACACACACACACACATACACACACACACACACACACACACACACACACACACACACACACACATACACACACACCCCATTGCAGCATGCTTCGGTGCTCCTGAAAAATAGCAGTGCTTCCTGGTTCTGCATGGCATCTCGTCTCTGGCTGTTAACCCTTATTATTATTACTCCACACCGCACGCTCAGCACAAACACAGCGGCCCGGCGCTGATAGCATCACTGTGACGGGTCAATTTAGATACCACTGATACCACTGAGCCTTTGTACTTCAGTGAGAGAGATGGATCACATTGTTGTGTGTGTGTGTGTGTGTGTGTGTGTGTGTGTGTGTGTGTGAGTGTGAGTGTGTGTGTGTGTGTGTGTGTGTGTGTGTGTGTGTGTGCGTCTGTTTGGTATATAGACTATATGTCCAAATATTTGTGGACACTCAGCTACTTTAAGTTGGACCACTGCTGACACAGATGTGCAAATGCACACATAGCTTGTATAGTCCCAATAGAGAAGTACTGCCAATATGTTAGAGGGCCATAAAGCCCTAAAGCCCCCCAGTACTGAGCTGTGGAGCAGTGGGACTGTGTTCTCTAGAATGATGGAGCTTCATCCAGTACCTTTGGGATGTGATGAGGATGAGGTCAGGTAGGGTGTTGATCATCCAACATCCTGACCTCACTATTGTTTTTGTCATTGTAATTATAATTATGACTATCATAGTTCTAATCCCACTGTTCCTTCTATAAGCTCCTCTGATCACACAGGAGAACTTTGTAGTTCTATAATTCCAGACTGTAGTTCATCTGTTTCTCTGCAGACTTTATTCTCCTCCTTTCACCCTGATCTTCAATGATCAGGACCCCACAGGACCACCACAGAGCAGCGGTTATGTGGGTGGTGGGTCATTCTCAGCACTGCAGTCACACTGACATGGTGGTGGTGTGTTAGTGTGTGTTGTGCTGGTACGAGTGGATCAGACACAGCAGTGCTGCTGGAGTGTTTAAACACTGTGTCCACTCACTGTCCACTCTATTAGACACCAAGTGTCTCCACCTCATAGATGTAAAGTCAGAGACAGAAGTTTGTGTTGGTCATCCTCTAGTCCTTCATCGGTGCTCACAGGACGCTGCCCACAGGACGCTGCCGGCTGGACATTTCTGATTGGTGGACTGTTCTCGGTCCAGCAGTGCCACTGAGGGGTTTAAACACTCCAGCAGCACTGCTGCATCTGATGCACTCGTACCAGCACAACACACACTAACACACCACCACCATGTCAGTGTGACTGCAGTGCTGAGAATGACCCACCACCCACGTAATATCTGCTCTGTGGTGGTCCTGTGGGGTCCTGATTATTGAAGATCAGGGTGAAAGGAGGAGAATAAAGTATGGACAGGAGAACTGCAGAGAAGATTTGAAGAACCTTGGTGAGGCGAGAATGTTGGATTGTGCTGAATGTTCTCCTACCTGTTGAGTGTGGATCTGCAGATGCTTCCTCAGTGTGAGGGAATGAAGGGAACTTTAGCACCTTTCAGAATGCTGTCCAACGGGCCAGATGCAGGTCTCATGGCTGGTGTGACTGGAAATGACACATTCAGCACCACCACAGGGCTGTAGATATAATAAACACATCAAAAAAGTGTTTTGAGAGCGAGATAATGGATCATTCAGATAACCTCTCCACTCTGCCTTTACTGTTTATTGAACTGAATCACAGTTGGTTTCACTCTTAGAACCTGAGATCCACAATTGGCAGGCAGTTACATGCTGTTTTCTAGGCTTCATAACTCAGGATCGGAGTCACCTACAGACATGATACTCATATCATAACAAACTACAAGACCTACCCTAAATGACATGCCTATAGTGCATGTTTACTGCTCAACCTGCATACAGACACTGATTGATCAGAGAGAGGGGGCGGGGCTGATGCTCGACCTGCATACAGGCTCTGACTGATCAGAGAGAGGGGGCGGGGCTGATGCTCAACCTGCATACAGACTCTGACTGATCAGAGAGAGGGGGCGGGGCTGATACTCAACCTGCATACAGGCTCTGACTGATCAGAGAGAGGGGGCGGGGCTGATGACATCACTGACCTAGATATTGGTTTATAGAAGAAAATGAGAAGGGAGGGCCTGTGTGCACCCTTTCTTTGGTCATACAGTGTTCAAATTTCAGAATAAAAGTCCTCAGAAGAGTTAAAACTGATACATAAATAACAGAAATAATAAAGGACTTCCCTTTTTTTAATTTTATTTGGACTAATGTAAGGTATTTTGAAGAACTTATTATAAATATCTTTGTCAATCTGATCATTACAAATAACTCATTAAGAGCATTAAGTCATTAACCTATTCTTGCCTTTTTAGCTTAAAAAAACTCTGGATAATCAATTTCTACAGGATTTCAGAGATGTTCTAGTCCTTATAAGCAACTAATGCTAATTTTTCATCTCAAATGAAGACAATTTTGACTTGTCTAAGATCTCCTGAAAATAGCGATATGTGTCTCTTCTAAATCCATCAAATGTATTGGTGAATAAAAATATTTCAATCTACAAAATCATCAATGCTCAATTTTTTTACTTCTGACTGTGCTTTTGCTCTGTTTTACTCACCATGCTCCTCTGGTGAGCTTCTTTTGGAAGGCCTCAGTGAGCTCTTTCAGCACTTCTGTTGGGGTATTATCTTACAGCAGACCGTGCTTCCAGAACACAATCATTGGAAGATTATATTTGTTGGAGCCAACATTCAAGACCAGTAGGGAATTTCAGAAATCAGAATTGTGGTGGATAACTGAAGCCAGAAGTGAAGACAGATGAGGTGTCATCATATAGCAGATGAATCTCCAATGAGAGTGTAAGTCCAAATATGGTCAAAGGGGAAAAAAACCATTTCGGACACGAGTGAATATTGACGTTCATCACTTGCATGGTCAGGTTTCGACCTTCTGAGTGGGCTTTCTCCTCTGGGCTGGAGGGTGTAGGGCTAGAACGAGAACCTGTCAGTGTTGAGAGAAGATGTTTTCATTCTCTGCTTTCGATTTCTGCACAAATTAGTCCACATAACGTGGTCACATGCGATCAATGCCATGCATTGTGAGCAGTACAGCAATCTTAAGATTTCCACGGGGCATTTACTGATATATCATACACAGTTTTCATCGTTGCACTCGACAATACCACCAGACCAAATTTTACAGACCTTAGGACAGTTCCACACACCACAAGATGGTTTCACACATCATGGGACAGCTCTGAACACCACAGGACAGCTCTGCACACTAGAGGACAGTTCCATGAACCACAGGGCAGCTCATCACACCATGACACAGCTCCGCACACCACAGGACAATTCCACACACCACACGACAGTTGCATGCACAAAAAGACAGTTCCATGAACCACAGGACAGCTTGGCACGCCACAAGACCGCTCCGCACACCAGAGGACAGTTCTGTATACCACAGGACACCACAGGACAGCACATCACCTGACAGGATAACTCTGCAAACCACAGAACAGTTCCAGACTTCACAGGACAGTTCTTCACACCAGAGTACAGCTCTGCACACCACAGCGTGTTACAGCAGTACATCGATGCTGTGATTTCAGGAGTCATGCAGTTTCCACTTGGTCTTACTGACATGCACTGGTTTCAGATGGTTCCCTGATCGTCGCTGAAGTCTCGCGGCCCTGCTGTAACTCAACACCTATAGAACATGAGCTCCAACTGAAGATCTCACTGTTTTGAAAGAGGTGGTCCGTCAGTGTGTGGCTCCAGAGCAGCACATGTGCTTTGATTTGGGTTAAGTGTGTTTGGGTTAGACAAGAGAGGAATGCGAATCCTCACTCACGAACACATTCAGTGCCGCAGTAAATACTGAATCCTTAGTACATTCTGAATTATTTATAGTACATACTGAATACTTCAGAGTAGATTAATAAGAATGAATGAATAATTAATAGACACTGAAAAAATCTCATAGTGGATACTGAACTATTCACTTTGGATACTGAATCATTCATAGTAAACACTGAGTAATTCATAATGGATACTGGATAATTCACTTTGGATACTGAATTATTCACAGTAAACACTGAGTAATTCATGGTAGATACTGAACTATTCACTTTGGATACTGAATCATTCATATTAAACACTGAGTAATTCATAATGGATACTGAACTATTCACTTTGGATACTGAATAATTCACAGTAGATGCTGATTAATTTAAATAATCAAGATTCTTAAGTTTAATAATTAGTACCATTAGAGCTGCTTTGCTCCCAGACAGTTAGTTGACAGTAAAGGTGCTATCTTAAACACGTCCCCCCACCCCACGCTCCAACCCCCTCCGTACCATCCTTTTATCTCTCCACCTCCTCACACTTGCCCTTTGAGGAGAGGTGCATTGAGGTGAAGCAGAAACAGCAGATCAGAGGTGGAGGAGAGCTGCAGCTGGAGCTGATCTGAGAGCCGGGCTGAAAGACAGGACGCTAAGTCACGCTGTACGTCCTCTGTCATGTGGTGAGATCAACCATATTACAGTGTTAACGGATTTGTATTTATTTACACGGAGAAGCTGTGTCTCTGTACAAGCATGTGCAAAATTACATTAGTATGTCCTCTTGTGGTTCTGTATTGAAAATACTTTGAAGAGTACTTTTGGGAAAACCGAGGAGATCCTAGATTTTGGTGATAAGTACTGTATGTGTGCATGGCTCTACAAACGGCACATCGAAGACTCTTAAGTTAATCAAGATCAATATTTATTGATCTACTCATACAGAAGTGGTGTCTCTCAGTACGGCGTCGGGTTTAACGCAACATGCCAGACGTCTCTGCATGAAGGTGTAGAGGTTCCTAATGGTGTCCTGTGATGATCCATCCCATGCAGCTTGAATGTTCTCACTCAGTTCTGCAGATGGTGTGGTAGGGGTGGAGTGTTGATAGAGCGTCCAATAGCATCACACACATTTTCAATCAGGGACAGATCTGGAGATGAGACTGACCACGGCGTAGTATCTGTGTCTTCAAGACGAGGTCTTGAGATGGCAGCAGTGTGTGGATGAGCGTGGCAAGACACCATTGCAGTCTTTGGTGTTAAAGGAAGTCGTCATCATGTCTGCATGTAGAAGCCGTGGTCTGGTGGTTGGGGAACCAGCTGTGTGACTGGAAGGTCGCTGGTTTGAATGCTTGAACTGGCAGGACATGACGGAAGTGCTCTTGAGCAAGGCACTGAACTCCCCAGCTGCTCCCTGGGCGCTGAGGATAAGCCTGCCCACCACTCTGGACACATGTGCCTACTGCCACCTGGTGTGTGAATTCACAAGTGTGTGTATCACTGTGTGTGGATGGGTAAAATCTGGACGTCTGTTTCCTGTGAGTCAAATCAGTATAATTACTATTGCTACTACATGTCCTGCATCGTGAAGGGCTCATGGAGGGCACCACTACTTGCTGAAGGTCCACAGGCTGTTGGGTCACTCTTCCAACTGCTGGAACTGCTTTTCTCAGAGACAAATTTCACTTGTAACGGATGCTACCAACACAACAGTGGAGTCAGAATGGGAAGCACGCGCAAAGGGACGACCTTACGTGGTCAGTTGGGTACAGCGATAAGGCCTGTCCTTGTTTAGGTAACGTGTGGTTGAGCAGGAAACCTGAACGATTCACATGTCAGACCTACCCAACAAGTTTCATTCCTGGCGGTTGACTCCTTCTGGGTGCAGCTATTTTATGATGATGAATGTATTGTTAACAGTATTTACGGTTTGATGTTTAAATATCGTATATCTGATACAGAGCTCTGTGCAGTAAACGGCTCGGGGGTCAGCAGGCCTCGTCACACTGCCTTTAGCTGCAGGGGTGGGACTGTCCGAGATCACGCTGGGGTGGTCTACACCTAGGCTTCAATCCAGAATGCTGAAAACTCACACTGTACCAGTCACACACACACACACACACACACACACACACACACACACACACACACACACCCACACCCACTAGCTTTGCTCTTTGTAGAGCTGCCTGCTAATTCTTCTCTCTCTCTCTCTCTCTCTCTCTCTCTCTCTCTCTCTCTCTCTCTCTCTCACTATTGAGGTTCTTGCACTAATAGCTGCAGGTATCTCCGGTCTGTTCTGTATTGGTAATTTAAGAGTCCCTCCACAGGGAACCACCCCCCCCTCTTCCACACACACCCAGGAGGATGGGCTGTGGAAGATAAACAGAGAGAGAGAGAGAATGAGGAGGCAGCTCTACAAAGCTAGTGTGCGTGTGTGTGTGTGTGTGTGTGTGTGTGTGTGTGTGTGTGTGTGTGTGTGTGTGTGTGTGTGTGTGTGTGTGTGTGTGTGTGTGTGCGACAATGGGAACTGTTTTCAGCTGGATTAGAACACAAATCTACACACTAATCAAACACACAACAGTGGTCTTCATGCTTCGGACAGTAAGTGAGAAAGAGAGAGAGATATATGGTGTGGTGTGACTGTTCTTTTCTCTCTCTCTCTCTCTCTCTCTCTCTCTCTCTCTCTCTCTTTCTCAGTGTCTGTGTGTTTGTGTGTGTGTGTGGGAGGGAGAGAGAGAGTGGTGTGATGGTGTTGGGGTTGAATATGGGTTTATTGGGGTCTTCTCTGCTCTGTGCTTTAGTGTCTGGATCCTGCAGCTCTAAGCGGAGGCTGATCTCGGGGGGGGGCGGCTGTTCTCGCAGGGATCAGTGCACGCGTTCAATAACTCTGCTTTCACAACGAAATCTTCCTTTCCGTCTCCGACATTCAGCACTGCTTAGTTTGACCAGGTCACTTCAGGTCACTTCAGGTCACTCTTACTGTATCCATGCTAATCTGAACTGCCTTTGATGGAGAAGCCTTTCCTTGCTGTGTGGATTTGATTGCATTCTGCCACAAGGGCA
This sequence comes from Acestrorhynchus altus, assembly GCA_034509495.1. Lineage (NCBI taxonomy): Eukaryota > Metazoa > Chordata > Actinopteri > Characiformes > Acestrorhynchidae > Acestrorhynchus > Acestrorhynchus altus. Next base: position 36,302,718 of record CM067507.1, read on the forward strand.
TTAGTGAGGTCAGGATGTTGGGTGACCACCGCCCCAGCTCTCCACCAGATTTAAACATTTCCTCGGCCACTCTGGTTGCCAGATTCATCTCCAATCAAGCCTTTATGGGACCAGCTTCTACTATTAATACTACTGTTAATAACAATAACAGTTATTGTTATTATAATTATCATCATTAATACATTACAGAAACATACGTTTATTAGATGACATTTTTTTCCACCTATTTTAACCATTTCAGTGTCATTTCTGCTGTTCCAGCAGTGTGCTGTCCATGTATATAGATAACAGTGGGTCATGCAGTATCAGTCCATGCTGTTTGAAAGACCTTTAGATAGAAAACGTGGCTTGGGTGATGGGCTGTGAGGGGAACATTGTCTAAAGCTGTGGCCTGAAGGTTCGAGCAATGGAACAGGGATGAGGAGGTCAACTGGAAGGACGTAAGGTCCCTTGTATGATTGACAGGACTGGCATCTATGGCTACAGTGTCCTTGAGCAAGCACCTGATTTTTTAAATTGCTGTCCAGGTCCTGAAGTAGCTGCTCGCCCCTGCGGAGGGGTTGTACTCGCTAGGGTTGGGCGATGTGGTAAAACTGTCAGTATTAAGATATTTATAGAACTTTTTATGATGCACGATATTTTGACATGAAGAGAAAATGCACCAGGTTTTAAAAACCACTATCCAAATACTCAGCCATACCTACTACCGTCATTTTACATCATGATTTGCTTCAGTCCATCCATTCGTATACGACTAAATTCACTCTGTATAGTGAAACGTGGTTCATCAGTTGGATGAGGACGAGGAGATTGAGTTCCATAACACTGCTTTAACTCTCAGAACCCGAAATCCACACTTTGCGGCTTCGTAACTCAGGATCAGAGTCACCTACAGCACACCGTGCAGACAACTATGCTGTGTCACACCAGTAGGAGTCATTGGGCAAGACTCCTAACTCTGTAATATGAGGAACCTTGAGAGTCGCTAAGAATAAGAGCATCAGCTAAATGTAAATCGTAAGAAACTGCACAAGACCATGGTCTTACCACGCTCTCATCAGTGTGTGATGAATTATCAGCCAGTAATTCAGCTCAGAAAATGACTAAAATTCACTTCTTTCCAGCTTGTGTCCAGTGCATGTTTACTGCTCTGTCCACGTGTACATGCTCAACCTGCTTACAGACTCGAAACAAGGACGGGGCTGTTTGAAGGAATAATATTGATGCATAAATAATCATAATATTAAAAGACATTAGTTTGTTTTTTTAATTTATTTGGAGCACTGTCAAGTTTTTAAGGAACTTTTTATTATAAATATCCTTGTCAATCAAATCATTATAAGAGACTCCTTATAAAAAGACTCTGGATGATCAATTTCCAACAGGATTTCTGAGATATTAAGTGTCTTCTAGTATTTGTAGGCAAAACAAAAACCAACAAAACACTAAAATTGTAGGTGCAAGTATTTTTTTTAATCATAATATGGTCAAATTCATGCAAATATTTAAATGACCTCAAGTGAACACTAATTTGTGTAGGCTAGGATCTGAAAATAAGAATATCTGCTATGTGTGACCGAACTATAAATGCTTTTCTGTGTTTTTGATGAATAAATGAACATCCCACTATGAAAACATCCCACAAAATCAGATTAGAGTTCTAAGGGTTAACGTTTCTGATGTATTTTCGATTAAACAGTCTCTAAACATGTTTGTCGGTTTTCCGCCCCAGGTACAGGAAGCTCTTGAGGAGGCACCAAGTGACCCCGGTGGAGCAGACGAGTCTGAGTTGGGATCAGAGACTCGAGGATGGAGAGAGCAGACATCGGATGGTACTGCCTGGCGCCGTGACTCGTGGGAAGGAGAGGATGGTTTTACGGCTCTTTTAGGGGCGGAGCATCTTTACACTGGATGGCGTTTGGAGAACGGACTGGAGGCAGCACACTGTCAAGCACAGAGAGAAGAGGAAAACACCTACTGTGAGAAGGAGAGTGGGGAGCAAACAAGGGAACCAGCACACACCATTGCACTTAACACAGAGGAACTGAACACACGGCATGCAAATGCACACAGCACAGTCGTAGGGGAAGTGTTTGAGGAACATACCGTCTTACACAGTTCAGAAGACCTGACAACACAGGACACTAACATACAAACGACAGAGACAGGAAAACTGGACACTATAAGCTCAGACTGCACTGAAACACAGAGAAAACAGAGTCCAGGTCCAGAGTGGGCGGAGAATACAGAAGGAACGACTGAAGACCACCCTGACTCTCAGCGCATTGAATCCACAAATCAGAACTTTACGAGCTGTCCTTATAAAGACGAGACAGATAGCACAGAAGCAGAAAGCAAGGACGGGCAAGGCCCAGTTGTAAATAGCACAGAAATACAGAGGTGTGTTGACAGTAACAGGGAAAGGTTACGCAACAAAGAAAGAGAATACAGCACCCAGGCAGGAATCAAAGAACATATTCAAAGCCCCCTGACACACTGCTCTCAGGACTCGGAATTACATCATAAGCACAAAAACAACAAGGACACACAAAGCACAGGGGCTGTAGACAACAGTATAGACACACACTGTACAAAAGCCTTGGGTATCACCAATACAGGTAACACCAGACACCCTACACCCTGCCAGTCTTGCCTTTTTCTTAAAAACACAGAAGCATTACAAGCTACCCCGTCAACAAATGAGCAGGGTTTACAAAGCAGCAGGGGCAACGACAGTCAAAGCAACCCTAAAACTGAGACAAATTGCTTAGAGGTTACAGAGAAATGTAGCACACAAACATGTGCCTCGGACAAAACAGAGCATTTGGAGGTGATTGAAACGTGCACTGCATCTGAGCACAGTCCCGCTGGTTCCCACACACACAACGCAGAAGCGAGCATTAGTACGAGCGGAAGGGAACTAAGTACACATGATACTTCACTTGTTTACACAGCAGAAGCCTCACATGACGTAGCAGGATCTGCAGAACGTTCAGGGAGGCCGAAGGAATACAGCTCAGTTAACCTCAACAGACACAATGCACAGACATACCTGCACTCCTGTGCTATTGGTGCACAGACTCTTGACACTGTGTGTATATCAGGTATCCAGTCACAGACTATGTCAGTGTGTTCAGCCACTGAAAGAGCACCTTCACATCACACTGTAACTGCTTTTCTGTCAGCTGAGGAGGCTGGGGATCCTCCTGCATCCATTTCTGATATATCGCTTGTAGACTTTGATGGGACGGAAGCCAGGACAGACTCTTGTGCATCACACGCTGGACAAGATTCTGTTAATTTTAAAGAGAGGCAACCGCAGTGGCAACAATCGGCTGACAAGTTCCCGACTACATCCTGCTCTAGAGACTGTGAGGACATTGACAAAATCATCCCACTGAATTGTCACCTCTCAGAATGGCAGGTTCAGGTAGCTCCAACAGAGTCCGTGGGAAATGGTGCAGGATCGTTTCTGGCTAAAGGGTTTAAACAGCCATTGAATGTGCAGGACAGTGAAAGGGGTACCTCTTCTGGGGAAAAGAGAAGTGGAGACAGCAAGACGGTTTGCGAGGATACTGTCACTTCGTGTAACTTCTCACTACAGCCTCTCAGATCTCAAGAACAACCTGTGGATCGTCTGCCTTTCCTACTCCTGACGCACACTGACCTCAAGGCCATCGACTCCCAGAGCCCAGAGTGCCTACAGTTCTCTGATCGGACCTTAGAAGAAGACAGATCATGTTACTTTCTTTCTGCAGAGGAGAATGTCGAGGACAGGACACAGGAATCAGAAAGGTCCAAGGAAAAGGACGATGGTGTTTACTCTAAACATGGACAGAGTGTAGAAGGACAGCTCAATCCAGTCCAGTCGGCAGAGTTTGACATTTTGACTTGCACTACCATAGAGAAACGTGTCCCATCAAAGCCCGTTGAACCATATGATCCTGGATTTATTGAACATGATCACTGCCAGATACATGAGAAGCCTGTAGATGCATCGGAGAAACAGACACTGGTTATTGATTTTGAATGCAAGACAGACATCGATTCTCCTCGCTCAGATGTCACGGTGACTCCATTTCCGGAAAATAGTGCTACTGAGATAGCTGCAACCCCCCACCGAGTTAGCTTCCAAACGCAGGACATCTCTTGGCCCCAGCTGGATCATCCCTCCTCTTCTCAAAACCTTCCCACATCCACTTCCACAAGCTTGGAGACAAGCACCGAGGCCAAAGAAGAAGCATGTATAGAGAGATCTTTCTCTCCAGCTTGTGACCGGTGGCTGGAACCTTCTTCTGGACAAGAGAGCGACTCAGAGGACAGTGACCAAACAGACTCCCTACATCAAGACAAGCCTGATCACTCGATCTCCGAGCAGGGTTTGACTAACTCGGTAGGTACAGAGAAGTCTTCTTCAACAGATCTGCTGTCCCGTCTAGATTACGACCAATACTGGAGCAGTGAGGATTCAGCTGTTTCTGGTCTTGGGGAAGACGTGGATAACATTCACGTTGACTTTGTACAGCCACAGGTAGGGGTGGAGAACCTAGACAAGCACCTTCTGCAGAAAGATTGCCTTGACAAGAGTTCGTGTCAGTATTCAGAAGGTAGCGTAAAGAATGCTGACCAAGACTTACCCAGGGATCAGAAGAGTCAGGTAGACTCTCGATTTGTCCAAGTGGCTCATGTTGGAGTTGATCACTTGACGCACTCTGCACGATGTGGAGATAACCACCACAGACATACACACTCTTCTCTCTGTACAGATTGTGTACGAGAGGCTGATTTGGACCACTCTTTGACAAAGCACCCATGGTCTGAGGTCCTTGAACCTGCAGACAGCCTTTTGGAGTCAAAGGGACATCTTCAGCTGGACAAGGAAAAGACATTGTGCCAGTCCTTCCAGCCTTCCAACTCCATATTCCAGGACTGCAGCATAGGCTCACACTGTTTAGAAACATTTAACCTCCCAGTTGCTGAGACGGGTAATACTGAACCTGTTACCCTCTGCCAGTCGGTTCAGTCTCTCAGATCTGATGCAAAAAACATAGATACACAAGTCACATCACAACCTTCTCAGGCCATAAGTCTGGATGTACATCACAGAAGCACAGCATTCATACAGTCCACAGTGAGGGCAGCACGATACACCTACACTGAGCAAGGCCCAGGCCTGCTCCCTTCCCGAAGCCTGGACCCTATTCCAGAGACGGAGCGCTGCTTGGAGTACTGTGGTACTCCAGCAAAGGATGCTTCTCTAAGGGAGGAAGAAGCAGAAGCTGAGCAGACAGGAAGTGTGAAGATGAAACCCGCTGAGTCGGACCAAGTGGTTTCTTCAGACATGCTGTCAAACAGCATCTCCGATGGCTGTCAAGGTAACACTCTTCATATTCCCGTGGAGAAATCTAGTGGTTGAAGTACCGTGAAGTGTTTGAACATCTGTAGATAATCTATAGGGGAATAAAATGTGCTATCTGAATTAAACAAGTCCAGAAATCAGGCTTAATTAGTTCATATCTAGAAAATTGAGCTTATTATCAATGTACGGTTATAAATATTAAAAATGCAAAGCTTTCGTAGCAAAACCTTAAGGATATCAGCTTTTAATTTGTCATTTCAGATTCCAAACAAGCTTAACTTTAAGCTCAGAAAACAGATAGAATTCACTTGTTTCCTAGTGAATTAAATCCCAGTTTAAAATGCCAAAGGAGCTTTATGAAGATTTATTTAAATAATAAAAATAATAAAGATGTTCAGGTCGTTTTATTTTGTTTTATTTTATTTGGAAATCTGTCAAGTATTTCGAAGAACTTAATATAAAGATCTTTGTCAATCTAATTACTAATAACCTTACAGCTCAGAAACAGTCTGGATGATCAAATTACAACATTTCTGAGATATTAAGGGTTTTAAGCAAAACATGCTTAAATTCATACAAATGTTTAAATATTTAAATTACATCAAGACAATGTTGAGCAGCGTAGGATCAGCGTAGGAATGAGGATCTCTCATTCCACTGAATATTTGTGGCTGTTTTCTTTGCACCTCGTGAGCACTTTCCACACCCAGAGATTAATGCTTTGAAGTTGAAGAAAAACGATTCCTATGTTTCATCTTCACATTATCAATCTGAAGTGGCACAAATCCAATTTGTAGCTTTAATTTGACACAGATGTCAACTCAGATCAGAGCCATTTTCATAAAGTCCTGGATCAGATGTGTATCCGATTCCTGGCCGTGTGACCTTAATGAGAACAGTCAGGTCAGAATTCATGTGCTGCACTGAAAAGACTTGAGTACGTAAATAATGAACAGCTGAGCTCTGTTTGGACAATCTCTTCAGTGGCTTTTCCTGCTGCTTAGATTGGCTTTGGAGAAAATAAGGAATTTGTATGAAAACAGTAAATCCTATTTCTAATCAAGGGCTGAATCTGTCTTCGTGCACGTCTTTACTGGACATATTTTGGATTCATAGTGTCATGACCGGGGAGCAGGGACGTGTTCAGTATGCGGTTAAATATCAATTAAACGGTGTAATTTAAGGCTTGTTCTGCTTCTCATTACTCCAGGAAAGTCTGAGGTTCAACCATGCCCAGGCCAGAATGGGGTTATGTCCCCACAGCTTGACAATGCTGCCCCCCCTGAAAGTCCAGCCACACCATCCGTGGAACTGGACACAAGCAGCATCAATAGCGAGGATCTGGAGGAGCAGCGATCTCCTGTTGCGTGCAAAACACACAAGCCCACAAGGACTAAGGCCAAGGCCTCCAAATTCTCTGTCTTTGGCAAAATGCCCTCCTTCAGACGAGGAAAGAGTATGGCAAGAGATGACAAGGGCAGCAAAGGCAGCTCTCCTGAGGGCGGGGTACTGGATCTCCTAGTCTACAGGAGTCACCTGACCCAAGCTCCTGATTTTGCACATGAGCCAGAGGGTCAAGCTGACAACTCAGATGATGAAGTCTTCTACAAAAGTGACGCTATGATTCAGACAGTGCAGCAGGCATCGTCTGGCAGCCAGGTAGACACAGAAGAGGAAGAGGGAGATGATGATGGTCCAGTCCTTCACCCTTCCACAGCAGGTGCTGGCCAAATTCAGGATGCCTGTGACCAAGGGACAGAGGATACTGAGGCAAGCGGAGTTACGAACACTGCCATCCTCAAGCAAAGCTCTGGCAATGAATGTTCGGGCTACAGAAGAAGCAAGAGCACAGAGGGTCTGAGTCTTCGTCTTCGCTTTGCTCAAGCTCAGAAGTCCCTGTCCAGCCTTTTCGAGTCCCGCTCCTTGGACAAAGACAATGAGGAGCAGGAAGCACGACCAGAGGCAGAGGAAGTGCGTCCCAAGCAGTCATGGAAGAAGCAGAAACGGATGAAGGAGGCAGACCTCCTTAGACGCACCATGTCTGTGCCAGATGCAGAAGGAGGTGGAGGAAAAGCTACTCGGTTGATCCACAGCGATTATGCCAACCGGACAACGCAGGAGCGGCTTGGCCAGCAGGGAGCAGCTCAGTGCCACACTGACCCACTTAGCAAACGTGGAGTCATCCAGGATGGTACCGAAGGTTCCCTACAAGGCTCCATGTCAGAAGGGCCCAGGAGGAAGTGCCCTCCAAATGGCCTGTCAATCACCTTCTCTGACTCTGGTCGTCTGTCTTCTGATGACTCCTCTGAGGCCCCACCACTAGGCTTTGACTCCAGTCCACTCTCCCCTATGAGTCCTTCGAATCTGACAAATCAGCTCTCTCCATCCTGTACCAAATCACCACCAAGTGAAAGTGCAGAGTCTCCCATGAGGCCCATGAGCCCCAAACCCAGCAGCCCACGGTCCTCTGTATCAAGGCGAGGGTTCCGTTACCCTTCGTCTCGGGCCAACACCCTCTCTTTGATCCTGTTGGGACAGGGAGTGAGTGTTCCAGATGCTCCAGAAAGACCCAGGACCCTTAAACCTAAAATGGGTCGCCAAGGTTCCCTTAGCCCCTTGAGCTCCAGCTGCCCACTGGAGGACAGCAGCGTGGACAGCCAGTCTCAGGTCAGCCTGGCCACTATCGGTGACTTTGAGGTGAGCAGAGATGTATTGTCTGGTTTATTAGCATATTTATGTGATATTGCAATTGTTATTAAATGGAAGGTACCATGATTTTCATTAGGGATGATTGATTTTAATCCAGAAGGAAACAAGCTTCTGATGTTGTCCCAAATGTTTTGAGGTCACTGTTCTTGTTCTTGTTTCCTGACCTCACTAACATTCTTGTGGCTGAATGTCATTAGATCCTCACAACAATGTTCCAACATCTAGTAGAAAGTCTTTCCTGGACAGTAGAGAAAAACTAAGGCAGGATCAACTCTTTCTAATACCCGTAGTTTCAGAAGAAACAGTGAATGAGCAGGTGTCCCAATACTTTGGTCCACATAGGGCCCCTCATTACCGCTAGTCTGAATACAGGGCTGTAACATCACTAATGCAACCTTACAACTTTGACCGTCCAGGACTGGTTTTAGAAAGACCAGAAGCACACTTTATCTGTGGAAACACTGCCCTCTACTGGTGCTTGTGTGAGTCACAGATTAGGATGCCCATTTAAAGCCCATTTAAAGCTTAAGCCCTAGCAGATGAGATTAGAGTGTGTATGTATAAACACGGGACACTGGCTTGTGTGTTGTAGTGATGATGTGAAATTAAGATGAAATGAAAGGAGCATAAATTAAAAATAATTCTGTTAGACAGTGCAAACACCTTTCCGTCTTTAGAAACTTTACTCCAGTAATGTTGAGATGGTTGAGGAAGTGTAGAGTTCTTGGGCAAGAGTCTGAGGCCTTCATCCTCCTACCTGTGTGACGTTTGACAGTGTGGAAGCCCATTCCTGCCACATAACGTAAAAAACAATCCAGCGCTTTTTATATAAGTGCATTATCTCATTTAATTTAGATAATAATTCATTATTCTTGAGAATTTCTTGATATTATGTTGAGATAATGGATATTTAGAGATTCTGAGATCTCCTTATTTCGAGATACTATCCTGTTAGATTTGGAGATATCTTTAGTTAGATATTGATTATTTTGAGATATCATTGTATTGTTTTGACATTATCTCATCATTCAGAGATACTGGATACTGTGTTATTATTTTTGGTACTATGTCATTATTCTGAGATCCTCAGATGGTTCCGAGATCCTTACTCCTTACTTTGAGATGATTTCAGATGTTTTTTGTTCAAAGTGGCAGTACTGAGCTTCCACAGACAGTCATTCAAATTCCCAAAGCCCGATAAGATCCACAAGCCCAGGTCATGTGATTGCTCTCTGTGTGTACAGTATGTTGTGTAAAGACGCATTGCTCTCTAATCGGAGTGGGTCAGAGAAATGAAGAGGGCTGTGATGTTTTGTGTGAAACAGCCGAGCCCACTGCTGAAGGCCTCTCCGGGCAGTATCCGGGTCTCCAGTCAGTTGGTGGTGAAGCGAATGGTGGACGTCTCTCCGAGTCCTTCAGGATCCTCGAACCACAGCCCCAGGCTTAGAGCAGTAACTGGAGGCCACAGGTTACCACGGAAACGCTGTTGCTCGGACGACCTGTGGATAGAGGAGGAGAAGAGGCGGGAGAGGAGGAGGCTGGCCAGGGCCAGACTGGTCAAGCTTTGGGCTCGTCCTCAGGAGGAGTCGGTGAAAGTAAGAGCAGAAACGGGAAGACCGAGACTGTCCTCCTCTTCTAACTTCTCACTCCTTCACTCTTTTCCTTTCGTTCTGTGTCTGAGGGTCAAACGTAGAGGAGCGAAGCGTCTTCCACCTTTGTTCTCAAGTTTGTTCTGTTTCTTTCTCCTTCCATACTCTTTTTCTCTACTTTTTTATGTCCCGTCCTTTTCAAGTCTTCGTTCCTCTGGGAAATTCTTTAGTCCTGCTTCACGGGTGTGAGAGGGAAGAAGCTGAGAGTGGGATCTTAGCATCCTTGGGTGTCCCTGGGGACAGACACTAGATGAATGGAGTTTATTCTTTCAGTGAGGTGAATACAGCGTTTTCTATTAGAAAAGTAGAAGTTGTCAATCCGGTCCTCAGGCCTGGATCTCAGTCGTGCTGCAGTCAGCTGAGCAGGGCCTGATCACAGTTGAAGTGTAAGGGAGATGGAGTTGGATGTCTTCTGCTGCTTCTCGTTTCTTAATGAACTTTGGTCAGTTTTTCAGCTGTTGTTGGTTTAATTGTGCGTCATAAGGAACACCGAACTTTATAGACAGTCCTTTATTCCGATTTCAGCCTCCTTGGTCCATGTACTCAGTGACATAGGAAGATCGGGGATTTCGATACGTAAGAAATGACTGTAGTTTGCTCTCTGTTGCACCACAGTTTAGAAAATGTCATTTCAGAGATTTCAGAACATTTGTGAACAACAGCAGAGACACCATTCCAACTGCATTTCCCATACAGTTTTCCCAACGGTTTTCCCCCCTGCTCATTTCGTTCTGCTCCCATCTACTGTACGTCTCGACCGATACACACCGTTTTGGATATCTTATCTGAGCGCAGGCCCCTGCGAATCACGTCACATGTTTTGACCCACACTCAATTTCATATCCCTCATTCCTCCCATAAACTCCTGTTCATTGTTGCACATGTCCACGCATGTGTTCCAACATCCATCAGATTTCCCGTCCTCCCTCGTGGCAGGTAAGTGACCTCTAACCCACAGCCATACTGACCGGCACTCATCCGTTTCTCACTTCTTCATCTCTCCTTCCTCCCATTCACTCCCATTCATTTTCAACAGCACCAGTCAGCCACGTGCAGCACACCTGAAACCACTCAGCAGACTCCTGGTGCACCATAGCAAACTCTGAGTAACACCATAGCAACCAAAGCTTTTCCGTAACAGCCACGTTTTAACACCTTAGCAACTAACAGCTATACCTTAGTAACACATGAGCAAAAGCCTACATTTGCAACCTCCTAACAACACCATAGCAACCAACAGCTACAGTATTACAGCAGCTTAGCAACCATTTGGCGGCCTTAGTCATCACCTAGCAACACCTTAGCAACCAATGGCTATGCAACAGTAACACCTTAGCAACCACTTAGTGGTGGATACTATAGCAACCATTGGTAACCACTTTAGCTGTACACGATCCAAAAGTTTTAGAGAGTTCACATTCAAAATGTGGCAGGGACATAATCAGGCCTTTCATGAAGTGCTGGGGACATGTCCCCAGTGTCCCCACTGTCCCAGGCATAAATTATGCCTACTATTTGGGTGGCACCTGGTTTCAGTCCCCCATAATCCCATTCTGACATGAATATCAGCTCTTTGGCAGCATCTGAAACATGGCTGACCCCTGCTCTCTCTCTCTCCAGGCGACTCTGTGGCTCTCTGTCTCGACTGGGACGTCCCTCAGAGCACTGAGTTTCTCCCACAGTGCCCCCACAGGCCTGGACTGTCTCAGCTGGCGACGGCGCATGTCCTACCCCTGTAAGTACTGTCTCCTGCTGCGTGTGTGCGTGGCTGGCTCTCTGTCTGCTTCCCGCTGTGTGTTTTTGGACGCAAATGCCAAATGCATTGGTAACATCCAGTGTGCAGATTATGAGATATTTGGGAGGTCTGCTTCTGTTACTTAAAATTATTTCTTTATAGCCCTGCGTTCATAAAGCCAGGATTAAGCTCTGAAATGATTGCAGGGACAGCTGGCGTGTGCAGCAACTGCTGTGGGGTTTGGAGCCAATTTTTGGAAGTGTTGCTGCAGTGCCGACACATGGCCAGCAGAGGGCAGCTGGTCTGTGTATGCTGGTTTGTGTGGTTTGCTTGTGTTGAGCAGTGATGTGAAATCAAACCTGATCACAGTAATTAGTCTTGTAATTAGAGTATCTGTCCATCAGGATCAGTGGAGGCATATGTCCAGTATTATCCTCTAATATACTGTTCTAAAAGGGTCTGGAGTTTCTACACTGAACCCTGGGACTAGGAGCCTACAACCTCCCCAGCACTGCATATGGAGTAATACACAGTATTTGTGGGAATTGAGCAGTAAATGTAAACATCAATGTACGAATGACTGATCTAATGTCTAATGTCAATTATATAACTGTCTACTGTCTCTGACATTGACTGGAAGACAGATGTTCCCACTCCTCCATGCGGAATTCTTTCAGCTGTGTGATGTTTCAGCGTCAGTCTTTGTACAGACGCTTGTACGTTCTCCTCAAACCCCCTCTGATACAATAAAGATCTCATAGTGGTTTCTATGATGGAGAGATCTCCACACCCTGCTGCAGCAAAGCAGCTCCAAACCATCACACTCCCACCACCATGCTTCACAGCTGCTATGAGGTTCTTGTGCTCAAATGCTGTGTTTGGTTCTGTTTCTGTGTCCAAATAATTCAACTTTAGATTCATCTGTCCAAAGTACATTGTTCCAGACATCCTGCTCTTTGACTAGATGTTCTCTGGAGAACTTTAGTCTTACCCTGATTTTTCCTGCTCGCTGTGTGTGGCCGGAGCCACCTGTAGGTCTGTGATGACATTTTGCTCTGCTCTTGGGCTGAACTTGCGAGGGTGGTCCGACCCGGCCACGTTCGCAGTCGGTTATGTAGTAGAACCCAAGCATAGGTCTACATACAGAATGGTCCTCCTCAGACAATCAGATCTACTCTTTATAGACGGACAGTCTCTGGAATGTTCGCACTGACGGAGATCAGTCCCCTGTTTTTGTACCTCGAAAACACTACACCACAAAGCACTCCCCAATAAGCAGCACTCCACGCCTGCACACATCTTCCAAACTCCAGCTAGAGATGTTTCTGTCTCAGTATCAGACAGTTGGAGCAGTGGAGGAGTGTATCCTCTGGAGAGTGCAGTGAGGATGCGCTACACACTCATTAGTCCTGCAGTCGGAGACACTGTGCAGGAAATTAAATAAGGAAAATCTCACCCAGAGTGGCTCTGCATACGGCTCTCCTCAGGGACAGGGGCTGTAGGTGTGTGTGTGTGTGTGTGTGTGTGTGTGTGTGTGTGTGTGTGTGTGTGTGTGTGTGTGTGTGTGTGTGTGTGTGTGTGAATGCAGTAAACTACCCAGCCATAACCAGCCACAGCTCTTGCCATGTCCATTTGTGTATGAACAGTTTGTGCTGGATGAAATTCATTGAAATGAAACCCACACACACACACACACACACACACACACACACACACACACACACGCTCTTGCAGCATTGCCAAATTGGCCATTAGAGTCTTTCACGCGCACTAACACACTTGGCTGACTTTCAGACACACAGAAGTGTGTATTCGGAGAGTGAGGTCAGACGTCCTGCGCCAGATGTCGTCTGCGTAATGAGATCAGTGTGTTTATTGAATTGGGTGGTCATGGCTGTCCCTCTGCTTCTCTTCCTTTTAAGACGCTTTATCTGATGGTTGGAGATACTGTGCTCTCAGTCACCCAGCAAGGTCAGGCTGAATGGACATACACTGTATGTCCAAATGTTTGTGGACACCCCTTCTGACTGAATTCAGCTTGTCTGGTCCCTGTAGAGAAGTGCTGCCAATAGAATAGGACTCTCTGGGGCAGGTAAACAAACACGAACCTGTCGTCACCATGTCCGATACCAGGCGTGGGCTAGAGGGGTATAAAGCCCCCCAGCATTGAGCTGTGGAGCAATGAAACCCAACTTTTGGCTTGAGGTGTAGATGTAGAAACTGGGCAGTTTCTTGTTTATACAAGAAAGAATGAACGAGCAGGTGTCTCAATACTTTTGTCCATATAGTGTTTCTAGGTTGTATTGGACGGAATCCATATCAAACTCCCTCTCAGGTTGGACGGAGCTCAATTTGAGCAGCCCATCTAAATACTGAAGCATGTTTGCCCTTCACAGCTCACCGGCTGTGTGTGTGTGTGTGTGTGTGTGTGTGTGTGTGTGTGTGTGTGTGTGTGTGTGTGTGTGTGTGTGTGTGCTTTGCAGTGGGAGTATATTCTGCTTCCTCTCAGCTGTTTCAGTATTCATACCATGACAAAATCCTTTCCTTCTCTGGAAACATTCACCTCCCTAATGTAGCTCACACCCTGCAGGAGTTGCACACCTCACTCTTCTGCACTCATCTCTAATGACTGGCTCTCCTCTGTGTTACACAAGCCGTGGAGAAACGTCTTCTTGGTGACCTCAGGTTCTGCTGAACGTTTAGGGAATTGAGGTTCCCTGGGGCCCATATTGTGGAAAATCCTCATGTTGGAATCGTGTTGTAGATAAACACTCCTCAGTCCATACAGCTCATCTTCACAAAAGCCATGTTCACACACATCCACCTCCTCCACCTGCAGCAGCTCTGTCCACTCACACTGTGTGTATACACTGATATGACCAGCCATTTTGGCCCAGACTTTGTTTCCCACTTAGAGAGGTGTGCTGTTTGGGTCAGAAGGTGTTTATTTGTTTGTTTGTGAACAACAGAACAGGAACTGTAATACAATTGAACTAGTATATAATCAAGCTTACTAAAGTAAATCATAATAAATGACAGAGTTATAGCTCTGCAATACAGTGAACACCGTTGAATTTCTAATCGTATAAATACTGATATAATTCAGTATTTAATGTCAGCTTTCAAACTGAACTGGACCAGATATAAATACTCGAAATAATCATAAGGACAAAAAAATGCTTTACGTCTCAGAAATGCTGTTAGAAATTGATCATCCAGAGTGTTTTTCAGCTGAAAATGCAACAACTGTAATGAGTTAATTGTTATGATTAGATTGATGTAGATATTTATGATAAGTTCTGCAAAATACTTGACAGTGGTCCAAATAAAAATGCCCTTTATTATTTTTATGTACTGTATGTATCAGTATTATATTTTCTCAGGACTTTTATTCTAAAATTTGAGCACTGTGCGAGCAAAGAAAGAGTGCAAATAGCCCCTCCCTTCTCATTTTCATTTATAACTCAATATGTGGATCAATGATGTCATCAGCCCCGTCTGTATGCAGGTGGAGCATCAGCCCTGCCCCCTCTCTCTGATCAGTCAGAGTCTGTATGCAGGTTGAGCATCAGCCCCGCCCCCTCTCTCTGATCAGTCAGAGTCTGTATGTAGGTTGAGCATCAGCCCCGCCCCCTCTCTCTGATCAGTCAGAGTCTGTATGCAGGTGGAGCATCAGCCCCGCCCCCTCTCTCTGATCAGTCAGAGTCTGTATGCAGGTTGATTATCAGCCCCGCCCCCTCTGTATTACCAATAACCAATTTTCTCTTTTTAGTGACTGTTACTGATGCCAACTTGGCACCACTCATGCACAAATCTGATTGGCTGAGAAACACCAGGTATATGTACAATGCATGCAACTGGTCTGTAAGTGTCCTGGGCTTTTAAACACCTTTAAGGACAGTACCTAGTCCGTTAGTGACCTCTGCTATATAAAAGAACAACACAAGTCCAAACAGAATCATAAAAATGGGCTTTTACATCAAGTGAAGGTTCATTAGACCAAGGTTGTGGTTCTTCTATGACCCATTTGAAGCATGTCCTGCAGTTCTATTAGTGTTTGTTCACGTCGAGGAGCAATAAATCATTTTTTCCTGTCAGGGCTGGCTTCTGACTCCATCCATCACATTGTTGTGTGTGTGTGTGTGTGTGTGTGTGTGTGTGTGTGTGTGTGTGTGTGTGTGTGTGTGTGCTGGTAAATTGACTGTTCCACCAAACAGTATGTTCATCTACGTTCCTGTGTGATTGTGATGTAGCTCCACTGGGTTTAAACTGGGAGTACTGGTTTATATGATTTGTTGGTCTTTGGAATTTGCTATAGTCCATATATTTACTGTCTGTAGCTTCTGGACTGATTTATTGTATCGCAGGTATCTGTGGTTCACAGTACTAATCCGTGTTGTGTGTTGCTCGTGGCGCTGTGTTTGGGGGTGTAGTATGTCATAGACTCAGTGTCTTTAGAGTCAGTGTTATCAGAGTCAGTGTAGGAGGGGGATGTTAATACCAGAGCTGGGAGGAGGACGCCTGAGGAGGGTGTGTGTAGCTGCCGTGTGAGGGTATGAGTAAGAATGGATTACAGCAGTGTTAAGATCAGGATGACACTTCTGTATGGAATATAGAAAGTGTAATATATCATTGCTGTTGTGATAAAAACCTTGTATCTCCAAATTGGCAGCTTTATGGAGATTCCCCTTCGAGGAGAAGGATAAAACCCTCCTTAACCTTCATTGGAAGTCAGTGAAGTTCACCATCAGCAGTTAGTGTCTGAGAGAGCACAATTGAATCTGCTCTGGACGGTGATGCTTCCTCCCCTCATCCCAGGCACTGATGATTGTTGACTGATGTATCAGTGCTGGAGATTTCCTCCAAACTCATTGGCTGCCAAGTTCGACAAGAATCAGCATCTGAAGCTCATCTGTTTCTGCACAGTTTGTGTTGGTCCTCCTCTAGTCCTTCATCAGTGCTCACAGGACGCTGTCGGCTGGATATTTCTGGCTGGTGGACTGTTCTCAGTCCAGCAGTGACACTGACCATGTCTCCCAACAATGGCAGTCTCGGATTAACACCTCCGGCTGCTGATGGCAAGGAAGCATGGCCTGGGACTTAGCGAGGTTCTGCTTGACAGCTATGGTTATGGTATCCACGGTACCTCCAGGTTTGAGTGAAGTGTGTTTAGTGTATTACCTTTTTCACTGTGTGAGCAGTACAGCGGAATATAAGTGCTCTATGACATGTCATTAGTGTGTGTGTGTGTGTGTGTGTGTGTGTGTGTGTGTGTGTGTGTGTGTGTGTGTTCTGTAAGCCGATTGTGAATGTACAGGCAGGAAATCCCACTGCTATAGCTTCCTCTCTGATGGACTGCAGAGTGCTGGGTTTTATCCATTACTGCCAGCTTTCAGCACTACTGTCTGATAGGAGAGAGAGAGAGAGAGAGAGAGAGAGAGAGAGAGAGAGAGAGAGAGAGGAGGAGGAGGAGGAGCTGCAGAGCTCATTCTAAACAGCACAGCAGAACAGCAGAAGCAGCATAGTTGTGTTTCAGGTGTACAGCAGGATCTCTCTCACTCTATCTTTCTCTCTCTCTCCCATACACACACACACACTCTTTTCCTCTGGGAATCAGACTAGACTATATGTGTGTGAGTGTGTAAGCTCTCGGACAGCACTATCTCTCACTCAAAGCCGCACACGCTGCTGTGCATTTCTCCAGGCATCACAGTGGACCAGCTGTTTCTCAGGTGCAGGATTGTAGGACTGCACTCTGTTGGCTCTTGCAGTGCCATGCGCACCCAGCAGGGCGGCGCTGATGCCCCGGTGCCCCTGCCCGGGGGGAGCTGTGGCAGCAGCAGTGGCAGCTCGGGCCTCCTGTCCCCCGGATCGGATTCGGACAGCAGTCTCGGTCCCGCCGGACCTTTCCCTGGGTTTGGGGGTACCCTCCGGGGGGCGCTCTCCCACTACTGGAGCCTGGAGAGCTTACACTCCACCACAGGTAGGTTACAACTGAGAGGTATTAAAGGAGAGTTGCCAGTTTGGTTGTATGTGTAGGGAAGGCTTTGTACGAGATTTTGCATTGCTGTGAGATTTTGATTGTATTTAGTCAGGGTGTTGGATAATCACCACATCTCATCCCAAAGTTCTGGCTGGAGCTCCATTATTCCAGTTTGGATCCAACTTCAAGGAACATCTTGCATTTACCTCAAATGCAAAGTCTTTCTTAAGAAAGGGTTCTTGTAAGAACTTTCAGTGGTTCCTCCACAGTTTCAAACTGAAGATCCTCTAAAGGATTTTAAGGATCTTGTCCTTTTAACAGTGTATTCTGAAGAACAAAGCTTGGTTCCAGATTCCTCCTGGACACCCCCAGCATGTTAATGTGTTCAATTCCATCATCAGTGCACCTGAGATAACTCAGGTGCTCACTAAGCACTGATTTACCAAAACCAGGTGTTGACTCCCATGAGCAGAACTTTGGAGACGTTTAATGATCACAGTGATGGAGAACCACCCAGATAAGGAGCTTTTCACAGGAGTCTACAATGTTGGCAGTTCTGTCTTTTACCCCGTGTCCCACTGTGGTGGGTAAATAAAGGCAGCATAAGGACCTGGATGTAGAGACGTGTGTAGTCCCTGTAGCTTAGGACTTAAGGACTGCAAAGAGACTTGTTGAGAGATGGTGAGAAGATGGCTTTACTCGTCTGGCTGTCGTGTTTTCTGTGATTCTGCTGAAATGAAGAGTATGAGATGCAGGTGTGGTACCTCAGATGATGCATGCTGAAGATATCATCTCACAGATTGTGCTCTCTGCTTCGTAGAAGGCAGACTCATGATGATGATGATGGTGGTGGTGGTGACGATGACGGTGAGATGAGGTTGGAGATTGTCTCCATGCTCCTGCTGAGCAGAGGAAATCTGCCTGTGGAGGCGTGAGAGTGGTCAGCTTCTGTTGCTATGGTCAACATCTGAAGCTCTGCTGTGTGTGTTTGGGTGTGACTTGTTGAGGTTTGTGTGTGCATGTGTGTGTGTGTGTGTGTGTGTGTTAAAGAAAACAGAAGAATGTGCGTTCTTTAAGCACTCTCCACCACTCTTCTCCTTCACCGCGTTCTCTGGCTGATTGTCATGGTGACGGAGTGGTGGTGGGATGTGTGGCGGATGGTAGATGGGAGGAGGATCGATACAGAAGAGCTGTGGAGTGTATGATGGATCTGTGTTATGAGGCGTGAGAGCTGCTGTCGCATTCTGACCAGAAAATGACCATTCCAGAACAAACACACCCCCCCGCCCCACACACACACACACACACACACACACATACACACACTCTGTGTGTGTCAGAGCTGATCTGAGTGCTGTATTGACATCACATGTCTCCTGATCCTGCTAATGACCTCAATGACTGCATTGATTTAACTGTTTGCCCCTTTGACCTTTTGAAAGGGGTCAGGGTGGGGGTAAGAGTGGGGGTCATGGTCATGCCAGAAGGTCAGCAATAAAAATAAGAGAAAGAGAGAAACTTAATAACCGTTCTGCTCTAATGCACCAATAAACAATGTCAGATTAGAATGACTATGGAGATCCCTTCTAATGAACACGTTCAGCTACTTTAGGTTCTTTTGTCTCTGGAGCAGATGAATAGGAACCTGTTGGCACCATGTCTGATGCCAGGTGGGCTTCAGGAGTATGAAGCATTGAGCTGAGGAGCAGAGGAACTGTGTATTCTCTGGAATGATGGATCTCCATCCAGTACTTTTGGGATGAGGTGGGGATGAGGAGTGGTGCTGATCATCCAACATCCCCATCTCACTAATACTCATATATATATAACGTATAGTCTTTCCTAAACCCGGTCCTGGAGACCTCCTGCCCTGCACATTGTAGTGGATTTTCTGCTTGACCAAAGAGCCAGAGAACACAGAGCAGGTTTCCTCTTCAACTTTTAAAATAGTTCTGATCTCTGTCCAGCAGTTCTGCCAAGCATATCGCTGCCCAATGAAAACCTCGTTGTTCTTCTCCAAGACTCATTGATCTACTGAGTTTGGGAAACACTGACTCATAAACAAAAGCAGGAAACTCTTTTTAATACCCTTGATTTCAGAAGAAACAATGAATGAGCAGGTGTCCCAATACTTTTGTCCATACGGTGTATTGTAGAGTGCAGAATTATTAGGTGCCCTAAAAATCAGCGGATTCGTTATTACGTAGAAAACAGTTAGGTTTGGTCTCCCAATGCAGTTTAGAGAACCCACTAACAAACGTTGCATGATACGCAGTAGGGGCAAAAGTTTGGGGACACCTGCTCATTTACTGATGTTAAATCAGATGTGCTGATGGTGGAATTGGACACATCCACATGCTGGCTGGGAGCGCCGGGGAAAAATCAGGAACCAAGGACAAGCTCCTTAAAATCATTTAGTGAAACTGTGGAGGAACCTCTGAACGTGAAGGAACTTTCCAGTGTAGATCAGAAGATCTCTATGTTCTTCAGAGGAGAACTTCTTCCTCTTTACTGTGTTTTGGTTTAACTATGTCTGTTCTGATGGGGTCTGGAGTTTCTACACTGATTGCTCTTATTGATCAGAGACAGGAGGAGGAATGATGGGATTCATGGAGTGCTGTAGGTTTAGATTCCAGATCGATAAACACGGTTGAATGGCTTGTTTCCAGATTAGTGTCACTGTTAATAATCTGATTTCTATCTATTGCTTCGGAAACAGTCGTTGGTTACAGTTTATGGCAGTAAATCTATTTGACTTGGAGACGAAGAACCAGAGAGAGAAGCGGAGGAGGTTGGATGAGGCTGATAGTGATCTGTGTGTGTGTGTGTGTGTGTGTGTGTGTGTGTGTGTGTGTGTGTGTGTTAGTAGGGACAGTTCTATGTGGGCTAATCTGATTTGTGCAGGTTTAGAGCTGAACCCAAACAGAGCTGGCACAGTTTAGCAGCTGAGGCCGAGTCTGGGCCCCAAACGGGTCTGTTCTGACCTCAAAAACTGCCCACCCATCACCCCTCACCCTGTCAGAACATCAGTAATACAACAAACACTGTTCAGTCTGGTGGTCTTCCCTTCCAGTGCTTCTCCCAATCCAGCTAAAACGAGGAGCTCTGGAATGTGTGTCTGCTATTCCACCCTTCCAGTACCAGGCAGGTTTTAATGTTATGGCTGTTTGTTGACATTATTTGGGACATTTACTTACTTTATTGATTGTATCCACAAAATTCCAAAGTCCTTTCTTTGGAACAATACAGCAGAAGAAGTGTTATTCATTCGGAGCTGCTTTTCTGAGTTAAAGTAGCCTTTCTGTCAACTCCAACCAGTCTGACCAGTCTCTGTTGAGCATCAGCCCCGCCCCCTCTCTCTGATCAGTCAGAGTCTGTATGCAGGTTGAGCATCAGCCCCGCCCCCTCTCTCTGATCAGTCAGAGTCTGTATGCAAGTTGAGCATCAGCCCCGCCCCCCTCTCTCTGATCAGTCAGAGTCTGTATGCAGGTTGATCATGTACAGACAGAGCAGTAAACATGCACTGGAAGTTTCTTTGGTATTTAAACTGGGATTGAATTGAGAGCTGTTAAGTCTGGGGGGAATGTACTTGGATGGGATGGAATGGATGGGATCCTGGAAGCATCTCGTTGTGAAAATGTAGTTATGTAATCAGCACTGCTGGCCAATACTCCACAGCAATTTTCAAAACGATCATTACTATTAAAAATCCTTCATTAAAAACGAAACCTTTATTTGGTGCTAATTTAGGTTCATATTGATCCGTACAGACCTGTGGAAATGGCCATGAACTCACGTTCGAATCAAAACATCAGTCATGTTCAGTGGAGCTCTTGAAAGTTTTAGAACGGACGAAAATTGGCACAGGTTTCGTAGAACGAGTCTCCTGATAACAATGTAAGGTTTACGGACTCTCCGCTGCCTGGCTCCCTAACCCAACTCCGAACTGAAGGGAGCCACGTCTGAAAGCATTCATCTGAACCAGAGAGTGAGATGAGCGTGTGAAATGGGTTGTGCTCACTCTGCACACGCTATACCACCAAGAGCGGGTGCAACAGGCCAAGCCTGAGTAATGAGGCCTCCAGTTCAGTCAGCTCATACTGATGGCTGGGCTTCACCAGGTCATTTTTCAGCTCACTTATTTCCTCCGGACAGACAGAACCGTGCTGGAAAGAACAAACCCTACATTAGAGAGCTTCACTATATGTCCAAATGTTTGTGGACACCCCTTCTAAGGAATGCATTCAGCTACTTCGAATTACTGTCAGTGGAATAGCACCCTCTGGAGAACATAACCATGGACCTACTGGCACCATGCCCAATGCCAGGCTTGGACTAGAGACTTTAAAGCCCCCCACCATTGAGCTGTGGAGCAGTGGAACCATGTTCTCTGGAATGATGGAGCTCCATCCAGCACTTCTGAGTTGGGGATGCTGAATTCAAAATGTAGTAGCACCCACGTTGTGCTTCCACTCACTGGCCACTTTATTGGAAACACACAGACCAACCCAAATGGTATGAAGAGATGAACGACAGACTGGTCAGTGGGTGGAGATGCTCATTGTGGAGTATGAGGGGTCATTATTAATGTCTGTAGGTGTGTGTTGGTGTGCAGGCGTGGAGACCGATGGCAGTGTGTGTCGACGTGGTCAGCATGTGCAGGGAATAATTACCCCGCTAATGGATTTGTAATAGGCCCACAGCATTCGATTAGGTCGCCCCCTGCAGTACCGGACGCCTCATAAAAAAGATTTAACGCTCTCCTGCCTTTTGTTTTTGAAGCTCTTTTAAATGATGTCATATCGGGGAGCTTGAAGAATCGATGGCCGGAGTGTTCCAGCGAGATTGATCCAATTAGACCCTCAGACCAGTCGATGCGTCAGTTATCCATCCGAGTGAAAGGCATTTAATGGAGCACTCCTGTCGGCTCGTCTGCATTCCTGTTGTCTTATTCCATCAGTTAAGCTGACGTTAAAGCACCGTCATCCCTCAGAAAGCTCTCCCAACATTCCCTAGACGTAATCCCTGGAAGAATGCTCCACGTTCCCATCGCGCACACATCGTTCCCACCGGAAATCCTCGTTCTGTTACTCTTCACTCTGGTCTGAGTATGTAATGAAGAACATTCAGTGTTGAGTGTTTCATTAGTGCTCTGTATGGACTGGTTCGGGTCTGCGTTCATTACGTCTCATAACGAGAAAGTGGAGAAAACACAGGCGAACAATTCAGTAGAAACAACAGTGTGTGTTTGAAGGACTGTGAAGTGATTACCTGTGATTGAGTCAGTATTTATATCAGGTTCTGAAACGTACCTTCACATGAGACATCAGAGCAAGGACGCATTTAGAAAGAGGGGGTGTAGGATGTTCGTTAGACGTTAAATACTCTTTATTTTACTTTACTTTATTTTATTCGGCAGATGCTTTTATCCAGAGCGACTTACAATGATAGTACAAAAGTATAAGAATTGAAACATGAAAACAATGCAACATTAAAAGACTATGACTGTACGCATCAGATAGTCACACTGGCTAATGCAGGGGTTCTGTAAAGAGCTCCGTTTTTAGGAGTTTCTTAAAGACTCTGCTGCTCTGGTGGAAAGTCAGCAGCTTGTTCCACCATCTGGGAACCATGGAAGAGAACAGTCTGGATTGCTTTGTGTGGATGTTGGGTAAAGCAAGGCGACGAAGTGGATGAACTCTGCCGATGTTCGCTAGATGTGAAATACTCTGCCGATGTTCGCTAGATGTGAAATACTCTGCCCGATGTTCATTAGATGCTAGAAATACTCTGCGATGTTCATTAGATGCTTGAAATACTCTACCCGATGTTCGCTAGATGTGAAATACTCTGCCGATGTTCATTAGATGTGAAATACTCTGCCGATGTTCATTAGATGTGAAATACTCTGCCGATGTTCGCTAGATGTGAAATACTCTGCCGATGTTCATTAGATGTGAAATACTCTGCCGATGTTCAGTAGATGTGAAATACTCTGCGATGTTCATTAGATGTGAAATACTCTGCCGATGTTAAGCTAGGTAGCGAAATACTCTGCGATGTTTCATTAGATGCTGAAATACTCTGCGATGTTCGCTAGATGTGAAATACTCTGCCGATGTTCGCTAGATGTGAAATACTCTGCCGATGTTCGCTAGATGTGAAATACTCTGCCGATGTTAGCTAGATGTATAATCTCTGCGATGTTAAGCAGATGTGAAATACTCTGCCGATGTTAGCTAGATGTAAAATACTCTGCCGATGTTAGCTAGATGAAATACTCTGCCGATGTTAGCTAGATGTAGGAAATACTTCTGCCGATGTTACGCTAGATGTGAAATACTCTGCGATGTTAAGCTAGATGTGAAATACTCTGCCGATGTTCGCTAGATGTGAAATACTTTGCCGATGTTCGTTAGATGTTAAATACTCAATACACACTTCCATACTTGCTTCTAGCCCTGCTGTTTAAAATGAAACCTGTTTTTCTGGCAGGTTTCCTGAACTATAAGCGCAAGTCCTGGAATTCCTGGTGTAGTTTTGTATTTAGTATTTAAATGGTAAGTAACGTGTGTGATTGCAGGTTGTAGTCTGAGTATAAGGGCTGTTGTTGATGATGGTGATGTTGTTGATGATGATGATGATGATGGTGATGAGAGTTGTATTCTCCTCCCCTCCAGTGTGAGCTGAACTCTTGTTGGAGAGTTTGTTTATAGACAGTGAACCTCCTTCAGTGTAATGATAAGTGGCAACGTCTCCTTTCTGGCTTTAATTTCACAGATGAAGTGTAATCGAGGAGCTGCTTGGCTGAGCCTCAGGAAAACAGCATGGAAATCATTTGCTTTTGTCTGTGGAGATGGAATGAATCCCATCCCCCTCCCTGATGCCTTCTCATTCCAGAGTTTTTCTCCTTAAACCAGAGTTCTCCCGCTCCTCCCACTGCAGTCCCAGGAAGAGGACTGTGGTGGGAAGTGAGGAAGAGGGTGAGGAGACGTGGAGGTGTTCTTCATCCTGAAACACAAATTCACATCGTACTTATACATCAGAACGCTGTGTCTTATATCACGTCTGTAATGACTGAAGAAACAAACAGATGTTATTTGAATGTATGAAGATCTGATCATCGCCATCATCATCTTACCACCTTCTGATTCCGACTCTGAGTAATCCAGCTTGAGGATAAATTCAGGGACCCAGTCATTTCCAGCAGCGTCCAACCAAGAGACATAATCTCTCCAGCACATCCTGGGTCTTCCTCAGCATCACCTTCTAGTGGAAAGCAAGCAGGTGACATCATTGTAATGCTCA